>JAABKJ010011616.1:0-10705 GCA_011634705.1 Andricus grossulariae
GTGGAAAATTTAACCAGTTTTTTTTTCAACTGAAAATATAACTATTCAATTTTTTGATAGATATCATTATCTGAACCAACTTTTTGGAGCGAGATTCCATTTTTGGTTGAAAATTTATATTTTAAATTGAAAATGTATCTTTTTATTTAAAAATTTAACTATTTAGTTGAAAGTGTATGTATTTTTTTGATGTTGGTTTGAAATTGAATTACATAGTTTAAACTTACCTTTTTTCATAAAAAATTCTGCATTTCGGGTTGAAAATTGAATTTTTTTGGTAGAAAATACGCACTTTTTATTTGAAAATTCATATCTTTGTATAAATCATCTTTTTTAGTAAAAGGTCCAAACATTTGGTTAAAAATTAATCTTTTTAGTGTAACTTAAGCTATTTTGTTAGAAAATTCTACTATTTAGATAAAAAATGAACCATTTATTTGAAAAACTAACTGCTTGGTAGAAAATTAAATTTTCTGTTAAAAATGCATAGTGGTGCTCTAGAAAATTCATCTATTTTATTGAATATTCGTCTTTTTAGATAACAAATTCATCTTTTTGGCTGTGGATGCAATTATTTGATTAAACATCGTCTTTTTTGGTTCAATTTAACTGGCAGAAAATTAGTTTTTTCATTGTTGAAAATTAATTTTTCCAACTGAAAATGTAACTTATATTTTTGGTTGCAAAATTATTTTTATTTTTTCGAAAATTCAACTATTTGGTTGAAAATTCAACTATATTGGTGAAAACATCAACTATTTAGTTGAAAAATTATGTACTTGGAAGGAAATTAACTTTTTTTTGAAATTTATCGTTTTGAGCAGAATATTAATCTTCCTCGTTGAAAAATCATCAGTTTGGTTGAGGATTCAACTATTAAGTTTAAAATTCGTTTTTTAATGGAGAGTAATTTTTTAAACTGAAAATGTGACAATTTAATTTTTGGTTAAAGAATTATATTTTTTAGTTGAAAATTCAACTATTTGATTGAAAGTGCATCGCCCTTGATTAAAGATTACATTCTTGGTAAATTCATAGATTCATACATGAAATATGAAATAATAAATCTATCGTTGATCATTCACCTTTTTTTTAGAACTGAACTATACTTGGTTAAAAATTCAACTACTTTGTTGGAAATTTAATTATTTTGTTGAAAATTAAACTATCTTTTTCAATGAAGTGTCTCATCGTCCCGAGATTCGGGATGAGTCGTCAAAGATTTTTCACAAGTTTGGCTAGTTGTCCCGAAATTCCGGGACGACTACTCCATCCCCTTGTCCAGCACCGCCAATTTTCAGAGACAAGACGTAGTTGTTTTCACGAAAATTCGGGAAAATTATGGTTCGGAAAGTTTAACTTTATACTAAATGAATAGTGAATGAATATACTCAGAAATAGCTATAGCCAATGGAAAAATGCTAAAATAAAACCAAAATAGCAGTTCTGATAACAGAATTTTATATTAAATTTGTATATAATATTTGTTTCCAAAAGTCTCTAGAGCTGAATAGCGACTTTTTTACTTTTTTTTCTTCGTCGGATTGCCTATCTTTTGAAAATCGCTCATCAGCGGTGAAATCATAGGCTCACGAGTGCCAATGTCAATGCCATCTCATATCCCAGTTACGAAATGACTCTCACGATTCGATAAATTGTTGAAGACGCTTGGTTCCAAAATCATGTTTCTAAAACATAAACTCTGGTGCTGGTTCAAGTCTGGAGTATGTTCATAAACTTAATACTTCATAATAAAATATGAAATAGCTTACAAAAGCCGCTACTTGACAAAAAATGAATATATTGTTTGCAAAAACTTCATATTTAATGCAGGTGCTCCACTGAATTTGTTAAAAAAGTCATCTTTCGTCCATCTAATAATTTTTTTGAATCTTAGATTGTGTCAAAGAGAAAGAAAAAATTGTCATTGATAATATTGTTCTTGCAACAACTTGCTTCGATAATGACGATATAGTAGTTTCTTTCATGATTTTCTTGATCTGTTTCTTAGGACCTTCACCTACATATTGCATCGAGTATTGTGTTGAAAATATCATCATCACATAATGCAACTGAAAATCATGTTTACAAACACTTTGAAACCATGAAAAAACTGCATTCCTAACTTTGCTTGAAAAATTGTATAAGAATACAACATTACATCTATATTCTATCGACACGAATTTTCTCAAGACATTTATAGTTAGGTAACATGTGGAACATAAAAAATGAAAAATAGAAGGTAACTATTTTTCAAAGAAAAACATCGGATAGGTTCAATGTTTCGAATTGTTTAAGAATTGCAGGTTTGGAATACCAAAGCCTTCCATATTGTATTTTACTTTAGGAAAGTATTTTAGGACAGGCTCAAAACATTTTAAAAAAATATTTTCTTTTCAATTTTTCTGAAATTCAGAAGTTATATAATTGAAGAAAAATGTTATTGAGGAACAGATCAAGAACAAAAAATTTCGGACGCAGAAAAGTGAAATCTTTCTCGCCTATAATTTGGATTCTAAAGTCCATGACTTGAAGAGAAAAATGAGAAAGCCCCTTTTCCTTGAAAAAAAAGTTGAGAAGATATAATTTTTTCATCAGGTGCGTCACTACAAAAAATAATAACAAAATTAATTTAATTTTTTTAAAAATTCAAACAAAATAGTTAAACTTTTAAACAAAGAGATGATTTTTTAACCAATAAGTATAATTTTATACAAAGAAAGAAAAATTGTCACGAATAATTTTTAATGTTAAATTTGTCAGTTTTGAAAGTTTGTAATTAGAGTCACTATAGTCACTTTTTCAAATGAATAGATCACTCGAATAACTTTTCTTGCAATAAATTAACCCATGGATTAACCACTATGGACTCCCCCTAAGGAGATCACGTGACCTTGTGGAAGGGATTAAGGCTTTCACCGTACCAGAGTCCTGAAGGAGGTGAATCAGCGGGACTGCATCGCGAGGTGTGGCTGCTCTGGGGAACTGTCGGACTAGTTTGCGAGACCTAAACTAAGGAGCAATCCTCTCCGCACGTCATAGAAAATCCCACTGGAATATCGAGGGCGCGATTCCTCATGCTGAGTGGCTAAATGGCACCAGGATTAATACTCACAAAAAGGTGTCTTAACCGAGACTTTGGGATACTTAGTCGAACACCCTAATATGTAGATCCTACCCTTAAGGCTGGGTTCTGCAGAAGGTGGCCTTTATTTCCCTAGATAACGAGGGCTCCAACACGGGGCCCTCTCCTAACCCACCACAAAAGAGGGACGGCTTCTTTGGGGCCATACTACGAGAAGCGGTAAAGATATCTAGCACCGATCACAACAACCAAATTGCCGCAGTTGAAGAACAGTTGACTGAGCAAAGATGTAACGAGGTGAAAGTAGTCCAAAGACACTTTCCTAAACAGAAAGTCAGAACAAAAGGAGGCTCTGGAAACACTGGCCTCTTCGTGAAGCCCAGGATGTCAACCACTGATCGCGGAATAATGTCTTAATGAATCATCATCCCTGTTGAATTTCATGCACTCTGTCGTGGGGTTGAACGCCACTTTGTGCACGTGATCGTTCGAATGGTTATGTGAGCATCTCAATCCCTATCCTTAGATCTTTCTTGGGTAATCTCAGGATTTCCGTCGCTCTCTCTATCCTGTACGTATAGGCAAGGATGGATTTCGCCTGTCGGCAACCCTTAGTTATTCTTTTCTGCAAGTTGATTTATTGCCATTTTGCATGCTCAAACAATCTCTGATGTTATTTCTGGTCTTTCGATTGCAGCAAATGTCGCTAGGCTGTCTGAGCAGATTGTAATCTGCTTACCAGTAGCCTTTTCTTCTAATAATGTCTTAGCGCTGCGGAGGTCGGCCAGGATCTCCGTCTGAAAGATGGTGGACGATTGTTCTCATATGATGTAAATATAGCCCTTTGCAGTAAATCCGCCGCGTACTCCAACTCATCCATGGTACCGTAGCTCGCGGGCCAACGAGCCTACCTTTGTGTTCCTGTTTGTATGAGTCACAAAATGTGTTTTCGGGGTTTCTGATCTTAGAAATCGCGGGTTTTTCTAAAACCAATTGGAACAAGATTGATTTTGGTCTATGAGAGGCCCCTCATCAGAGATTTTCTGCTCTTTTTCCCAGGCCGAGCAGAAGGTGTTGTTCCGTATGATGCTGCGATATTTGAGGCCACTTATGAGAAGTATTTTCTGCTCTGCAAAAGCCGCACTATGCGGGCTTTCTTTCATCTGGGCACCGTTACGGGTTTTCCTCTTTACCTCTTTACCCAGTCAACTGTTTCTCAACCACGGTAACTTGGTTGTTGTCATCGGTGTTAGGGATCTTTATCGCTTCTGGTAGAATGACCCCTTTGGGATGCGATCACCCTCTTGCAGTGGGTGAGAAGAGGGTCCGGGGTTCTTCTTTGTTTTTGGGTTCTTGATTCAATCAATAAGCTATGACGTGACCACGAAAGTGTAGACGTACTCCACAAGTTCTGTATAAAATTTTTCGAAATGAAGTTGGTTCTTTTTCTTGGATCAGTTTTACATATGATTCCAGCCTTGACTCGATTCCTGTAGTAAATCCAAGGCAATCAACTTCCGTAATCAATGAGTGCAAGCTTCCAATCCCACGAAGGCCATCCCCTCACTCTTTACGGATCCCGTCGTTTGGAGAGAAGGGAGGGGAATCGCACGCGCAGGAAGGCACCAAATTCAAAACCATACATATGCTGATATAATTTACTCAATAAACCTATGAGTGCAAAAAATTAAAGCTCTGCACAAATCAAACGACCATGTTTCTTTGCTGAAGAAAGCGCCTCAGCTTACAGACAGATTTCTTCGAGGGACCAAATATGATTTCATTTACATCCATTTGGCCGAAATTAATCTCCGCGTCGACGCGCTCAAAGAACCCGTGTATCTTCGGCCACACCCCTCACACCAGGATAAGGCACTAATTCAGGAGGTGGAAAATATCCTTGTACGGCCCTCCGCATTTGCATCTCACCGAAAAACTTTATCCCATCGTCGCGTAATGATGTTCCATGCATATATGACCTAGGCCTAGGCGTCTTGACGCTTACCCTTCAAAAATAATACCCCCTCGTCTCACCAGTGCTACTATAAGGCCAACACAACGCAGCCGAAATTCAAAATACCCTTAACAAACCTCTCGCAAGTCACGTACCGGAAGGCCCTTCAAAGTTATGAATTAAAATCTAGAGGCCCGCTGGGCCACGCCATCAGCAATCTCATTTCCACTGATTCTGCTATGAGCCGGAATCCAGCAGAAGCAGATGTCAAAGCACTCTCTCGTAGCAGCCGCAACGCTGTTTTCCACCACGCGCGCCAGTACTGGGACCATGAGTTCCGAGAATCTGCAAAATAGCCGTTCTAGAGTGGAACGGGAGTCAGTGAAAATAACCACGTTTCTCATGCCCGACTCTATCACGAACTTCACTGCCATTTTGAAAAGTAAACCTGGTAGTCTTGATGTTTAAAATACATCTTTCCCTAGGAAACTGTATTTAGAACTGAAGTAGAAGGCAACCTGGCTATTTTTACAAATATTATTCCTCTTAGCACTCTGTCCATTTTTTCGAAGTCTCGCCGTTCCAAGAAGTAAACCTGGTAATCTAGGTATTCAAACTACATTTGCTCCTCGGAAGTTGTATTCAGAACTGAAGTAAAAGGCACTGCAGCTATTTTTCCAAGGCCTCGTGCTTCTAAGGACCTGGCAGTCCAGGTATGTAGAATGCATCTTCCCTAGGATGTTGTGTCTAGAACTGATGTAGAAGGCACCTTAGAAGGGAAAGGTCAAGAAAGATGTATTTTAAACAGCTATACTACCAGATTCACTTCTTAGAATGACAAGATCTTCTAAAACCCATGAGGTTGTCTGAAATTTCAGTTATGAACACAACTTCCGCGAGGTCGATGTGTTTTGAACACACAAACTACCACTTTTACATCTTAGAATAATGAGACCGTCAAAAAACCGACCAGCGTTTCTTTAATTTCAGTTGCGAACACAACTTTTCCGAGCAGTATGTATTTTAAACCCCCATACTACCTGGTTTACTTCTCAGTATGACGAGACCTTCGAAATCCGATCAGCGTGTTTTAGATTTCAGTCACGAACACAACCTTTCCGAAGAAGATGTTTCTTAAACACCTAGACTACCGAGTTTACTTTTTAAAATGACAAGACCTTCGGAAACCCATAAGGATGTCTTAAATTTCAGTAATGAACACAACTTTTTCGAGGAAGATTCATTTTGAACCGTTGAGTTATTGGAGTTATTCATGAAGTTTCAGGCTCCGGAAGCTACGATCATGGTTCCTTGAAGCAACCAATTCCGACGCAGCTGGAACGTGTAAGTCATCCACTTCTGCTCCTTCTGTCCTAGAAGGTGAGAAAGGCGGGAAATTTACGCGAGGAAACATCGTTCAACACTGTTCCTTGGAGTCAGGTCTCCAGCCGCAAATGACTTTACGCGGCAGACGGGACAGTTGAAGATGGAAATTTCACCTCTGGATACTTTTTTGAGCTACCAATCTTTGTAGAATGTTATGAGGAATAGTGTTGTTGGACCCGATAAAGGGATCCCAGAAGAACAGCTTATTATAAGAACTACAAGATGGACTTTGTAGCCATGGTATAGCCTGCTCAGCTCGAAAAAAAGTGCTTGATATTTCGCCTCTTTTTCTTCCTCCTGTACCGTGATATTGCCATCGGCTGGTGCCGAGAATTCAATCACGTGAATGATCTTGGTTTTCAGATCCTGGAGGACAATATCAGGCTTCGTAGCACTGATATGCTGAGTGGTGGAGAATGAGACATTCCAGTACATCTTACACTGATCATTCTCCACAACAGACTCGAGTTTGCCCTGGGCGTATGGCAAGAAAGGCAATGGATCAACAATATAGAAGTGCCTAAGATAGCAATATAACACTTTTAGTGCCCCATTGTGTCTTTCAATGTACCCGTAACGTGCATACTTCAAGCATCTACTTAGAACATGTCCAAGTGTTTATGGCTCTTGCTTCCACGCTCGGCAGTTTATATCACCTACAGGTATATCCATTATGCGCTGGCGGTAAACTAAGGTGTCCATACCGCCGTCTTGACGGGCAAAAAGAAATCTATCAGCCTCTGATCTCAATCCAGCAGACTTGAGGAACATATCGGACAAACCTATCGAGAGTTCTTTCCTACGTATGATGCCGTGAAATTTACCATGAAGGGACTTGGCAGCATGATCTTTTAGTATAAGCGTATGTTCGGCTTCCTGTACACGACTTTTCAGCACCAAAGATGTTAGTCATGCTAGGCCATGTGCAGTGTCGCTAGAATCAAATGAAGCTCCAAGCTCCTCTGCGGCCCTATCTGCGGCACGGTACAGAAACGCCGCAACATTGACGACTTCATGTTGATGTATGAGTCGCATAAGAAAATCTGCACTATTTAGAACTGAGCAGGCTGTAGACAGAACCGTTCTTCGATAAAGACACTCCGAGCTTAGCAAGCCTCTACCCCCTTTACCTCGAGGTAGGTATATTCGTTGTACGGAAGATCTAGGATGATGACTTCGATGGATTGCCATCATCTTGCGTGTGCTTCGGTCAAGTTGCTTCAACTCATCGACGTTCCATTTTACTGCACCAAACGTGTAGAGCAGTATAGTAACGGCCAGCATATTAGTCGCCTGGATCTTATTCTTTCCAGATAATTCGGAAGTCCAAATTTTTCTTAGAATTTGGCATCCCGAACTCCCCGAACTCATGCATTGTCAACGCAAGAAGGCTTGGAAATAATAACGATTCTAGGCCGGCGTAAATTATACTGACAGGAAGACGCTAGAAATCTGAAATATTTAAAGGTACAAAGGAACTAAGAGCAAATAAAATTTATTTCGCCAACAATGCATAGAGATTTTATTTTTATTAGAGTTTCAGATAGGCATGCTAACTATATAATCGGATCGGTATATATTGGTCCAGAATGAGATTTCAGTAAATTTGAGACAGAGATTAGTCAGACAATACATAGTTTAGAAGAGGAGTGGCCTAGCCACTCGATAATAATTGGAGGCGATTTTAATTCCAGAGTAGGAAACTTAAATGAAATTAGCGAAGAAATAGAAAACAACACTCTACGTAGGGACAAAGAATCATTCGATAACATCTGCAATATAAGTGGTAAATTATTATTAGAACTTATGGGAAATCACGCTTTTCTCCTCTTGAATGGCAGAACAACCAATGATTTCCCTATAAAGTATACATTTATTAGTGGTAGAAAGGGATCCGTGATATATCATATTTGGAGTAATTTTTGCAATTTAAGCTCGATCTCCGATTTCTATGTGAGCCATGTTCCTACCAGGTCAGACCATTTACTAGTGGTAAATACACTAGTAACGATCACTATAAGAACAATGAAACCGTGCGGTAGGAGACTTGTATGGAGAGAGGAGGCAAGCTCCCAGTTTAAGGATCTCCTGAATGAATTGTCCATTACAGATAACTTAAACGAAGATGTCGACACAATTGCTAATACCCGTGTGAAAACTATACACAATGCGGCAGAAAAATTACAATTAGTTAAATTCATTAACCCCAATAAGATAAATAATAATAAGCCGTGGTTTGACGTCGAATGTAATAAGTATAACAATAAACTTCAGGATACCCGAAAAGCTTGCGAAAAAATGAAATACTCTGCAGAATCCGTGACTAAAATGGAAGAGGACAAAAAGAAATATAAACAAGTTTTAGAGTCAAAGAAAAAATTATACGAGGAAAAAACGGTAAACGAATTGGCCTCCTCTTCAAATCCCAGTGCATTCTGGAAAGTAATAAATGGGTAAAGGAAAAACAATGGCCCCGGTAGATGTGACACAAGGCGTACTGCGAGGTGAGGTGACAAGCCCGTAATTTTTTGCGTTGGTTCTTGCCGATTTTGGAAACTTTTTAAGAACCAGAGGAGCCAGGGGTATCTCTTATTAATCATCTGGTAGATATATTAATACTTGCGTATGAGGATGACATTGTAATAATGACATATTCGGAATATGAAATAAAAAAAATATTTACAATACTTAAAGAATACTGTGAAATCAATCGCCTTAGCTTTAATATCCATAAAAGAAACAATTTTATCTTCCCTAAAGGCGGGCATGTTAAAAACAAACTTGAATTTTATTATGGCAGTGAAAAAGTTGAAATTGTTAAAAATTATAAATACTTAGGAACTTGGTATTGTAACTCGACTGTATTCACATACAATATCGACGACACAGTTAAGAAGACCAATATTGCTATGTATCAAACAGTAAATATTATAAAAACTTCCAAGACTGACTCGTGGAAAGCAATGGATACTTATTTCGTAGCCTTATGCTAAGCACTCTGTTGTACGGATCTCAATCTGGAGCTTGGCATATGTGGAAAGTCTGGAAAGGGTTCAAGTGTGTTTTTCTTTTTAATTTCCAAGACTTCCTGCTTCCTCAACCGGATATGATGTTAGAATTGACACCGGCTCAAGTCCGGTTATCATTCCAATTCTGAATTCACCGTTAAAATGGTTAATAAAAGTCCTAAAAATGCCAGATGAAAGGTTCCCTAAAATCTGTCTGATTAGACTAATGCAGACAACGCTAAGGGGAAATAAAGCCATTAAGTATAATGGGGTACTACAAGCGGGTCTGTTTTTTCGCGATTCTAAAATTGAGGAGGCATGGAGAAAGCTCTCAGTAAAGGTTCTCGAGGAACGTGCAGATAATTTTCTAATTAATTATGGATCAAAAGTGAGAACGAACCACCTTGAAAGCTTAGGATCAAGCTCTTCGATGCAAATCCTCCCACTTGTGCCAGTTCAGGACGGTCCTCAGCCCTATCTACGATTAAGAGTTCCTCTGGTAATGAAATCGGTCATAGCCCAGATAAGGCTACTTAACACCTGGGCTTAGAGAATTGTTATCAAAACCGAGCGATTTGAATTTCCTCGAAGTGATATCTGCCTTTGTTGTGATCTGCGCGCAAACGAAAGACTGTACCACATTTTAACGGAATGCCCGGCTTATCACTTGGAACGCAAATCATAGCATCGAACCCTAAACTAACAGATAGAATTATTATGGCTAAAAATTCTCGACTCTAATAACTGTGACGACCTAAAATAGTATATTACGACCCAAGGCCAGAAAGTTGGATTTCTGGGCTTGCGTGTTATGAAGGCTGAGGCGAAGCCGAGGCCTCATATCACGCATGCCAGGGTATCCAATATTTGTGGCCGTGTGTCGTATACTATTTTTTTTTCATCCCCAGCCGAAAGTACGTTTAATAATGAATTTTTTATTAATAGAATGCGTTGTTGGCTGCTAGCTTGGATGCTTTTCCTTTTGTGGCCTGCATCAGGACGCGCTGAGGCCACCCCGCGTAGCGTCGCTGCCACGCCGCTGCTCTCGGTCAGCTGAGCAGATACATGGGATTCGGTCGCCCGCCCGACTCTTGCAAAGCCGAGGTTTTGCTGGTCGGGGCGGGTATCGAAAACACATATTTTTCATTTGTTCGTAATACGATCAGTTTTGAGGTTGAACACACCGACGCTCTCTTTTTTTCCATTCACCTGTCAAGATAAATTTTTTTCGGAGGCTAAGTACACAATAACACAATACTGAGTGAGCGTTGC
>JAABKJ010011617.1:0-10705 GCA_011634705.1 Andricus grossulariae
CTTATGTAATTTGATGACGATTAGAAAGAAAAACGAACACTTTCTAATTATAAATGGTCAAACTATGCATTTGTGTAAGACATAAACAAATAATATCGATTGACAAGTCTTCGTTACTAAACATCACCACTTATGTAATTTAAAGACGATTAGAAAAAAACGATTACTTTCTGCCTATAAATGACGGAACTGTGAATTTGTTTATAAAATTTGTTCATAAAATAGAAAAAATATACCATTCAACAAATTTTAAAGATGAAACATGATCCTGTTAATAAAATCAAGCAATTTCAACTTAAAAATATACTTTGCAAGCAAAATTTTCAATATCATGACATTTGGTTAATATAATTTGTTTACAACAATTACATCCGATATCCTGTAAATTATTTATATTTTTTGGATACTTCGGCATTCATTTTCGTCGCGGTTTTGATATAATGAAAAAAATAAAAAAAAAGATTAGGAAAATGGGTCAATATTCTCAATATTGAAGGTAATCTTAAATAAAATGCAAAATTACCAAAACTCTCAACCGAAATTTAACGGGTTAACTGATTTTTGTCAATCTTTTTTTAATCGCCTCGTCATTGTGTAAGGAATCTAATACAGCATATTAAAATTCAATTTCTTAATATTTTAATAATTATGAATTTCGTTCAACCGTCTCGAAACATGTAACGTTCTAACAATAGGAAGGTCGGATGAGTTACAATCGACCGCCCGGGGTCAAGTATCGTCGAAAAAGTTCACGCTCCAGTACCTAGCCATGCTCTTTAAATTTGGAGCGCCTGTTTCCGGATAATCGCGGATACTTTCCCGGTGGCGGATTGTTCGTTTCGAAGCGCATAAATGAAGCACATTTTGAATTAATTAAAAAATAACAAAAACAAGATCATTTTTCAAAAAACGAAGGCTTTCTTTTTGTGTATTATGCCATTGAGATTATGTGGTTCAAATGTTACATCAAAAAATTCATCCGTGTAGGAGGAAATATGTCATTTGTAATACATGGGCTAACATTTAAGCCTGAGGAAGCACCTTAATGTCTCTATTTAGTGAATTAAAAAAAATTGTTATTTTTTTACGATCATTATATTGAAAAACGGGTATACTTCTATATGCTGTTCAATCTTGTTTACATCGTTTTATTCTTTAAAGGGAACCGACTCTATAACCCAATTATCGAGGGCGAAGCACGAGTGTTGCAATGAGAATGCAATCGTTTAAGCCGCAGATGCTTTGAGAACCTTCTTTAAAAACAAATGGAAAAACAATTTCAGTTCCGATTTATGACTGTACTCCCTCAGGGGTTGAAATAATAGTTTTTGATTTAAGTTGCAATATTTATATTTAAACAAATGTATTTAAAATGTATACATTAAATGTACGAAAACGAGCGCGAAGAGCGAGAGAGTACCGCGAGAATATGCCCGCGCGGCGGGCATATTTTTTAAAATTGCTATAGCTTATTTCAATACTGCTTAATTGCATGTAAATATTCAATTCGTGAATTCGGGTAAAGAATTATTATTTCATTTACATTATACGGAACTACCATTAATAATTTAATATTTCAATATGGATTCACTTTTAAACAAAATATTTTTGGTTTCAAAATCTTTCAGTTTCAATATTTATTCAAATTTTAAATTTAAGTATAGTTTCATTTGAATTTAACTAAATTGTATTTAAATTTTTTATTCAATTAAATTTGATTTAAATTCGAAATTTAACTGAATTTTACTTAAATTTTAAACGTAACTAAATTTTACTTAAATTTTAAATTTAACTAAATTTTGAATTGAACTAAATTGTATGTAACTTTTAAAATTATCTAAATTTTATTCAAGTTTTAAATTAGTTTTGAAAAATAATTTTTAAAATGATGTTGTATTATGTAAATTTTGAATTTAAATAAATTTTATTCACTTTCTAAGTTTATCTACATCTTCTTTAAATTTTTAATTTAGTTTTAAAAAATAATTTATGAAATTTCACTGAAATTCTAATGTACAAACAGAATTGTTTAATTTGACTTATTTCGTATCTCGAAAATTTCTTCTTTAAAAGAAACCGTAAGAGAAATAAATTAATTTTAACATAATAATGAATGGAATAAATTTAGGTTCTCATTAATTTTAATATAATTTAGTTATTCAGTGTTCTCAATATGTTTGTCGTGCAGGGCCAGCCGATCGAGTCAGTTAGATCTGGACGGCTGGCGAAGGCGAGAAACCAAAAACACCGGCACGTTCGATTTGGCTTTCAATGTGCGGCCCGGTTTGCAACAAAAACGGCATCAAAATCTTTTTTATTTAATAAATCAACTATTTTGTTGAAAATGCGTCTATTTGACTGACTTACACTATTTTTTAGTTCAGATTAACATCTTTTTTGTTTGAAACATTGGCTATTACATGTTTCGTTGAGGAGTCATCAGCTCTTCTGGTTCAAAATCAAATTATAGTTTCAACTACATATTATACTTTTTTATACTTTTTATACTTTTGTTTATACTGCATACTTTTAACTTAATATAATAAGTTAGAAGTTGAAAATGCATTTTCTTGGTAGAAAATTAATCTTTTGAGTTCAAAATTCATCTTTGTAGTATTTTTTCTATAAATGAACAAAGAGAGAAAATGAGATATTTTTTAATTATCATTTTCTATCTCCAAATCAATGACGTAATTAATCCTATTCTCGAAGCAAATGTCAAAGTATCCAAAGAATATAAAATAAATAATGTACAGGATATCGAATCTAATAGTTGTAAACAAATTATGTTTACAAAATGTCAATATATTGAAAATTTTGCTTGCAAAGTATCATTGTAATTTGACATTGCTTCATTTTATCAACATGATCATGTTTGATCATGAAAATTTGTTGCATGATATAATTTGTTTATTTGGTAAACAAATTATGTAAACAAATGCATAGTTTAGGAGGTTTTTGGCAGAAAGATATCGTTTTTCTTTCTTAGTACTTTTAAATTATATGAGTGGTAATATTTAGTGATTAAGATTGGTCATTCGATGTTATTTATTTATCTTATAAACAAATTTTATAAACAAATGCATTGTTTGGTGATTTATAGACAGAAAGTCATAGTTTTTTTTTCTTCTAATCGTCTTTAAATTAGACATATGGTGATGTTTATTGAGGAAGAATTGTCAATAGATATTATTTGTTTATGTTATAAACAAATTTTAAAAAATGCATAGTTTGACCATTTTCAGATAGAAAGTGATCGTTTTTCTTTCTACTCGTCTTCAAATGACATAAGTGGTGCTATTTAGTGACAAAGAATTTTTAATCGAGATTATTTTATTTTTTTATAAAAAAATTTTTCAAACAAATGCGTGTGGTCATTTATAGACAGAGAGTAATACTTTTTCTTTCTAATTGTCTTCAAATTACAAAAGTGGTGATATTTAGTGAATACGAATTGTCAATCCACATTACTTGTTTATGTCACAAACAAATTTAAGAAACAAATTCATAGTTTGACCATTTATAGGTAGAAATTGATCGTTTTTCTTTTTAATCGTCTTCAAAGTGCCTTGAAAGTGGAGCAAGAATGACTTTGAAATAGATCCTGGAATTATTGAAATGATTGGCAAGTACAACTTGGAAGCTAATTCTTCTGGAACATCACAAAACATTTCCAGTGATATGATTTGAAGGCAATAATAAAAAAAGATCACTTTCTGATCATAAATGCTCAAACTATGCATTTGTTCATTAAATTTGTTTGTGACAGAAGCAAATAATATCGATTGACAATTCTTCGTCACTAAATACCACCGCTCATGTAATTTGAAGACGATTAGAAAGAAAAACGAAAACTTTCTAATTATAAATGGTCATACTATGCATTTGTGTATCACATTTGTGTATGACATAAACAAATAATATCGATTGACAAGTCTTCGTCACTAAACATCACCACTTATGTAATTTGAAGACGATAAGAAAAAAGAAACGATTACTTTCTGCCTATAAATGACGGAACTGTGCATTTGTTTATAAAATTGGTTTATAAAATAAACAAAATATACCATTCAACAAATTTTTACGATGAAACATGATCCTGTTGATAAAATCAAGCAATTTCAACTTAAAAATATACTTTGCAAGCAAAATTTCAAATATATTGAAGTTTGGTTAATATAATTTGTTTACAACAATTAGATTAGATATTCTGTCAATTATTTATATTGTTTGAATATTTCGACATTCATTTTCGTCGCGTTTTTGATATAATTTAGAAAAAATTGTAGGAAAATGGGTCAATATTCTCAATATCGAAGGTAATCTTAAATAAAAAGCAAAATTACCAAACCTTCCAACAGAAATTGAACGGGTTAACCGATTTTTTTCTATCTTCTTTTAATCGTCTCGTCATTATGTAAGGAATCTAATGCAGCATATTAAAATTCAGTTTCTTAATATTTGCATAATTATCAATTTCGTTCAACCGTCCCGAATCATGTAACGCTCTAACAATAGGAAGTTCGGGTGAGTTACGACGGACCGCCCGGGGTCGAATGTCGTCGAAAAATTTCACACTCCATCATCCTGCTGTGCTGTTCAAATTGTGAGCGCCAGTTTTCGGTTCTTCGTGGGTACTTTCCCGGTGGCGGATTGCTCCTTTCCAGGCGCATGAATGAAGCACATTTTCGATTAAATGAAAAATAACAAAAACACGACCATTTTTCAAAAAACAAAGGATTTCTTTTTGTGTAATAGGCCATTAGGATTATGTGGTTCAAAACGAAGGAAAAACTCAGATCCCTCGACAGCGGATGACGAAAGGTTATGCACATGAACAAAAGCTTGCACCTTAAGTCTTTTGTTCCGCGAATTTAAAATCTCACGCCGTCATGGTTGTCGCGCAATGCTGAATCTCGAATGTCTTCATAAACAGAATCATTCTGGGTACAGCTAATTGTAACTATGAATTTATCATCGAAACATAATTACTTATTCACGTCTCTTATCTGAACACTCAAAACTCGAAAACGGTAACTTTATTTTATTGCTGGGCGCCAGGCGCGCATGCGCCAAACGAACACGCAAAACACAACAAAATAGACGTGGCATGATTTTATGCCTGGGCTACCTTCAGCCCTTCAACGATAATTGGTAGAGGGGATGGGTTAATTTAAAGAAAATTGTGAGGGGAAGTAAGCCAAATATACTTTACAACTATGCGTATAAACGAGGGTAAGAATGTTCGCAGTGTGGAAGTTATTACTAGAAGTAAAAATATAACAAATAAAGCTAGCATTGCGATACATAATACTATGCTTGATCCCAATGCGCCATACCGTAGCGAGACCCGGACTTATAAAGAAAAGGATATGAGCAAAATTAACGCAGTTGGCATGTAATACCTGCGCATTGTGTGCGGTAAAACGCTAATGTAGAGGAAACACTGTTTGACAAGAGTGAAAGAAATTTGTTGAAATTGAACGACTGATGAAATAAGTATATTCAGGTGAAGTAAATGGTAGCGTACAGAGGAATTGAACATTAAATATTGAAATCGTATCGCGAGATGAAGTAATCTCGACGGGCAGCGGTCGGATGCCCAACTTTTTCTTGATCCTAGTTCCAACGCTGGGCCTGGTTGCCAGATGGCCAAATCCTCTAAATTACCTTTTTGCACTTGATGTCTCCTTGCTTCCCGCTTCGAAGTATTTGCGGACTTTCTAAAAGTTTATATTTTCAAAGGAAAAATATTTTACGTTAAGCTACGCTACAGTGTAAATGAGACACTAAACTGGAGAGATAGAAAAAGTCATAAGATAACAAGAGCTTGCATGAGCAAATGTATGGACGTAAAGGAAGCTAAAGTGATATGCCAGGACAGGAAGGTGTGATGACAAGCGGTGACAAGCACTCTGAAAATAATAAGAATGCAGTAACAACAATTTTATTTCCACGAATTATCCAAAATCCGTAATAATATGAAAATAAATATTGTCAACAAGGCCCATCGACTTAGCCTCGACTAGTATAATCTCTTGCGAACATCTGGGTTGCGTATCCGAAACATACTAGACTACTACCAACTATTACTGAATTACCATTACTGAACACTTCATGTCCTAAATACAATGTGAAGATCCCTAGTAAAAATGCCAATTAGAAACCAAATAGAAATAGTTCTGTATGGTGTTCTATTAGGTAATTGTGAACTTTCTAATTGGATCCTATTAGTATCTAATGTGTCTGTATTCGGCACTCGTACCGTATTAGCTGTTGGTTTCTAAGTGGAACCTAATCGGATATGAATCCGACTTCTGTGCGGTTTCGTATTTGGTAATTTTGAACTTTCTAATTAAATCATATTAGGATCTGATGTGATTTGTAATCGGCTAGTAACAATGTCTATTAGAAGCCAAATAGGAACCTAACAGGTTTTGGTTTCTATCAGGTTCTATTACTTTCGAAAGTGGGTTTTGTTCCTGGTTCTATGTGGTGTTCTATTAGGTAAATGTGAACTTTCTAATTAGCATCCAATTGGTTTCATGTGGTGTTTTGTATTCGGTACGATTTTTCAACGAAAAAAAAAGTTATGTCTTAACTTATTGTTACATGATCTTCATTTTCTATAGTTGTTAGTACACAATACGCCAGGGCTCACCAAAAGCCAGTCAGTGACTGAAAATACTGACAGTGTCAGTCGCGAGACTAGGACAAACAGGCCCGAGTACAGGCCCTCATAAATCTTCTCGTTCGATTGGTCCCTAATCCTTCACGGTAACTTACAGTTTGAAATGAAAAAATCAAATGTATTGTGAATTCAAGTGGAAAAAAATCAGACCCTCCGGTGTGAACAATGAGCCGCAACGAGCCGTGACCGTAACCCTTTCCAGGATTCCTGGAAACCGAACAAAAAAATGACAGAAAAAATTGGCGGCAGCCATACACTTGACGTGTCAGGCAGCACCTGCTGAAAGTGGTGAACCCTGCAATACGCCAATACGATCGCTCACACATATAATCGCACGCTTAAACGCTTTGAAAAGTCGCACTCGCTGAGGCTTCGAACCCTACCTATAGTCCCTAACTTGTGTATTATACCACGCGCTCTAACTCATTTCGCTATCGATGCACTTGGATCTTGGTTACAAAATCTTGGCCAAATATTGTAAGGCAGCGACGTACCAAGTCGTACGGTGAACATCAACCATCTTCAAACTAAAAGTTGTTGAACTCAATGTTTTATTAAAGAAAACATATTTCTGATAATTAATGGGAAGTTCTAAGGCAAACTAAACATTCTCGAGAAACTTTAATAAAACAAATTTATTTCGAAAAGATTACAAATTAAAGTTTACTTATTTCAAATACGGCTCGATATTCTGTTTTGTTTCAATATTCAAAAAGTTTATAAACTATCTAAAGATAATAAACAATAAACAAAAGTCAAGGGCAAAAATGCTTTAATAACCTTGGTGACAAAAAGCGATTTTCTGTAATACAAGAACCTCCATAAAACGCGCAGGTTTCAAATTTATACAATTATTTCATAATACTTTCTTACTCAGTTTTTAATTCGATACAACAGTTTTTAAACAATAATAAAAATATGTGAGACAAAAAATCGAATTTCACTTATTTCAGAAAGGGCTCAATACTTTTGGTCTTTAAATATTCAGAACGTTAAGAAACGATCCAAAAGTAATAAATAACAAAGAAAATCAAGTGACAAAATGATTTAATAATCTCAATAACAAAAGAATAATTTTATGCTATAAAACTTTCATAAAATGCACAGTTTTCAATTTATCCAATTCTTTTATTATACTCTTTTATGCATGTCATTTTTAAGTAAAGAATAACTTTTCCAAAACAACAATTTAAAATATGTAGAACAAATAATTGAATTTCACTTATTTTATAAAGGGTTCAATACTTTTTCTTTATAGATTTTAACCGGTTAAAAACTATATAAAACTGATAAAAAATATTTAAAAATGCAGTTAAAAGCACTTTAATAACATTAGTGAAAAAAAATATTTTCTGCTATATAAAGATCACCATAAAATGCACAGTTTTCGATTGATCTAATTCTTTTTTATAATATTTTTAAACTTGGTTTCCAATTTAAAATAACAATATCTAATCAGTAATTGAAAATATGTATAAGTTATGAAAGCACATTGGATACAAGTTACAACTTATTTCAATTTTCATTTTATTTTGCATAATGCAGATTATAAAAAAACTTGTTTGTCGAAAATATATTATTTTCTATCCAGAAACTTTGAATTTTAATTTAATTAATTTAATTCCGATTATGTACTAATAACCCTAATAGAACCTATTAGAGAAGGAATTTTGTAAATTTGCAATTCCGAAGAAATACAACCTAATAGATACCTAATAGAACCACCTCGAAGGCTGCACTGTGCATTTTAATCCAATTAATTTAATTCCGATTAGCCGCTAACAATACTAATTCTGCCTATCAGAGCAGCAAGTTTGTACATTGAAACATATAGAGTAAATTAATACCTCATTGGTTCCGATTGTAACCTATTAGAAAAATATAGCAACAAGAATATTTGTTTTCGAAAGCCTAATAGAACCACATAGAAAGAATTTTTCAATTCCAATTTCCCTCTCAATAGTAGATTAAATACCGAATATCACCGGTTAGAATCCAAGTTGAAATAAAAAACTCTTAAGAACCATCTAGAACCGTATAGCAATACAATTGGATCCAACGTACTATGTAAACGGTTTTTATTAATCACTTAAGCGGCATTTTTAGTTGGGTTGAATCTGAAGGTCTACTCAAGTATCTAATAGAACCTGTTAGGGAAGCAATTTCATGCTTGTAGCACTTGCAATAAAGCAGATCCCAATAGGTTTCTAATTGAGCCGTTTAAAATATGTCTCTTAAAATTTTTAGCCGATTAATTCGATTCCAACAGTCCACTAAAATCCTAATAGAACCTTTTAGGGAAGCAGTTTCATACTTGTAGCATTTCAAATAAAGTAGATCCCAATAAGTAGCTTATAGAGTCACTTGAACCACATCACTTCGAATTTGAATCCAATTAATGATTCCAACATGCCACTAAAGTACCTAATAGAACCTTTTAGGAAAGCAATATCGTACTTGTAACGCTTGGAATAAAGCAGATCCTAATAGGTTTTGAATAGAGCCGCTTAAAATACGTCTCTTCAAATTTTTAGCCGATTAATTCGATACCAGCAGTCCACTAAAATCCTAATAGAACCTTTGGGGAAGCAATTTCGTACTTCGAGCACTTTGAATAAAGCAGATTCCAATAGGTACATATTAGAGCCGTTTAAAACACATCACTTCGAATTGTTTTCGGAATAATTTAATTCCGAAGGACCAATAAAATACCTAGTAGAACCTATTAGGGAAGCAGTTTCAAACTTCTATTTCGAATAAAGCAGATCCCAATATGGACCTATTAGAGCCGCTTAAAACACATCACTTCGAATTTTAATCCGAATAATTTAATTCCGTAGATCCAATAAAATACCTGATAGAACCTGTTTGGGAAGCAATTTCCTAATTGTGGCATTTGAAATAAAGCAGATCCCAATAGATACCTAATAGATCCGCTTGAAACACATCGTTTCGAATTTTAATCTGAGTAATTTTGTTTCGAAGGTACAATAAAATACCTCGTAGAACCTGTTAGTAAAACAATTTTGTACTAAATAATATTTTAAGTAAAAGAATACCGCATTATATCCACTTAGATCATGTTAAAAAAATTTAAGAAAAGAACATATGTACCGAATAAGACCGAATAGAAACCAATTTAAAATAGGAATCCTATTAGAAACCAGTTAGGTTCATATATGATTCCATCTGCATCCTATACGTGTTCTAAACGGCTTCTATTGATACCTAATTGTCATTTTTACTAGGGATGTGAGACGACCATGAGACTGCAACTGAACAGACACTGTAATCTTAGATGCATAGACAAATTTTTCGTATGATTGTAATACGTGCTATAAGTGATAAAAAAGGCGATTTCAACTTTCAGCTTTTACTCTTGGGTTTTGCATGACCTTAGTTCAATCCACATCTTTTGAAGAATGCAATGGAATGCCGCCTCCTACAGATCTCAGAATTGAAGGGTGCATCAGTCCTCCCTGTGATCTCATTAGAGGCAGTAATGTCACCGCAGAATGGGATTTTGTAGTTAGTAAGTATTTTTTATCAGTCCTGACTTTCGAGCATAAGGGTTCCATCTCAATTTTTGATAGAAGTTAGATAAGTACAGAAGCAAATAGGTTAATACGCTCATAAGATGAAATTATATACCAATAAAAATAAACTAGAAGAGAATTCTTTCAGATAAAAGATTCTATTAAAAAAATGGAATAAAAATGCAATTTCAAATAGGTAGATATTAGTCAATAAGCTAAATAAATAAAATGTCAGTGTTTAAATTTATTTGGCCAGTTTGGTTCTTTAAGAGAAAGCTACCAGATTCGAAAAACAAAAGTCAGAATGTAACAAACTGAATGGTGGCCGCGGTGAGATACTGATTCCCCTCTCACCACTTGGCTATGTTAATAGTAAATTTCATAAATTAGGATCGAAAAGTAATCTATTTTATCATGAATAATTTTATGCAAAAGGAGCATGAAAAAGATTCACAATTAAAAAACAGAATTCCAAACT
>JAABKJ010011618.1:0-10705 GCA_011634705.1 Andricus grossulariae
CCATCCACACATCACTACTTTAACACCGAGCAATTCACGCCTACCCCGAAAGGGAAACGGCTTAATGATATAATAATTATAATTTCTTATCTGCAGAAGTGACCCCTTTCAATGAACAATTTTTAGATGTGATACAATCAATTTCATTGATGAAATATTAAATTCTGAATTCATATGTGATTGCCACTGTAGGTGCTAAAGTCTGTCTTCAATTTGAAAATTAACCTTAAAAACTGCAGCCTTGTTAGCCACGCTGGCGCGGGTTCGATTCCCAAAGCAGGAAGCGAGGCTGGATGTGTTTGGAGAAAGCTTCGCTTCTGTCCCTTGGTATACTACCCCACAGATAACCTGTACGGAGAAAAATGCAGATTTAAGAACAAGTTTTGAGGACCGGAAATTTAAAAGTGAATCGCGACCATCCAGGATTGTCTTCAGAAATTCAGGACTGAGAACTATAATTTAGGAATCTGGATCCACGATGAAAATTTGGAGCCTCTTTCCCGACTGAGTCGGGACTGATTCCTAAACTGTAGGCAGCCGCCACTGCAGGCTACCACTGTAGGCAGCACTCTCTTTCTGCATAGAGCGCTGAACGCACAGTACTCTTCTAGCAACATTCATCCTGGATCCGATTTGCTCGAAATATAGGACTCAGTCGCTATACAGTCGAACCTGGATTTAGCGCTGGTTTTGGGGCTAGCCTTGACGTTAAATCCAGAGACTCGGAACTATTTTGTCTCTCCTGTTTTATATCTCTCCTGTTTCTCTCTCTGTTTTGTGAAGCTTGAGTGCACACCGCACATCCCCCCCGCACATCCCCCCGCAAACGCCTCTCACGTATCCCCACGGCGCGGCGTCAATTCTCGGAAGCGCAAAATCCAGGGGAGCTAAATCCAGTTTTCACTGTATTTCGAATTACATTTTCCTCCGTGATACAGTTTACAATTACCCCTATAATACAGTCACTACTGACCCTGGCAGTTGATGTGGATATAAATGTGCAATTAATAAAAAAATGTTTGATGTGTTTCAATGCAGGTATTTTTTCTGAATTTGAATGGCCACCCTGCAGTTTCCTCTCGTATTTTTTAAACATATTGTCTGTCGACCTTCTGGCGTAAATTAAATGGTTATCATTACAAACATTCTTGGATCCTGACTTTCTGGGCTTGAAGAACGAGGAGACGAGTAAGGAGGCTCATTAGCAGCAGACAGTTGACAGAACAATGCTGTATCCCGGTTTCTTCCTTTTCTTCAGTCTTTTTCGCCTCTATTTCTCTTTGCACAATGCACCGCGGCCTTGCCAGTAAGGAGTGACCAAGAATCGAGACCAGGTGCATCTCTTCTTTTTTAAAAGCGCTTAGCCGTCTTTCTCCGTCGTTGTTACTCATAAAAATGGCCTTTGTCTCATCGAGCAAACTCGCAAGCTCTGCTCCAAGCGTCTTAAGTGTTCCATAAATCGTTCTAAGAGGCTTTCATAAAACGTCACATCGAAGAATTCATTGGCAGATTCACTGTACTCTGCAAAAGAGGCCGCAGTGGTTCTTAAATTTAATTCCATGGTATTTTGCATAATCGAATAGTCCACTCTTTCAGGCCAACGAACCCTCTTGATAGTTTCATTTATTCTTCATGATTTATTATTCAAAGATCAACCATTGTTTTACCATGTCAATTTTCTTTTAAAACTGTACCTTGAGAGTAACTAGAAGATTTCAAACTTAAGAACTCTAAAGTGAAGAGAAATTTATTCAACCTGAAAATCAGGGAAAAGTCAGGGATTGTGAAAAGAACCTTGCATATAAGTCAGGGAATTTCTATAAGAGGTACTTTAAATAACTGTCAAGGATAATAAATTTTTGGTTTTTTATTTTAATTTCAAATTGTTTTATTACATTTATAAAAGATTCTATGCTAAAAAATCTGGTCTTTGAATATTAATGGTTGCAGCCACCCTAATATAATATTCTTGTTAGCAATTTATTTGCCTTGTACTTCTATTTCTATATCTCCTTTTGCAGTTGCTTCTTCCTGACGATTATATTTTTAGTAAACAATGTTATTATTTGGTTGATAATTCAACAATTGTGTTAAAAAGTCATTCTTTTCGGTTGAACATTGAACTGTAGTGTTCAAAGTTCGTTTTTTTTTGGGTTGAAAATTCAACTATTTTGGAAGAAAATTAAGTTTTTGTTCACAAATCATATTATGATGTTGAAAATTCAACTGAAATCTTTCTTGATTGAAAAATTCAACTATTGTTTTGAAAATTCGTCTTTTTAGTTAAAAAATGTAATGTGTTTTAGTAGAAATTTCATCTTTTTGGATGAAAATGCAACTATTTAGTTTAAAATTCAACTATTTTGTTTAAAATTTAATTCTTTTGTCGAAAATGCAAGTATTTTGTTAAAAAGTAATCTTTTTTAGTCGAAAATCAACTGCCCAGGTGGAAAAATTATACATATAGTGGAGAGTATTATATATATATTTGCTGACAGTTGCTCCCAGTGGGACCCTGCGGTGGTTGTTAACCTTTAGTTTTTAATCATATATATATATATATAATAGACATTTGTTTCCCAAATATTTTGCATAAAACAAAAGAAAATTATACAGTATTGCTTCCACTATGTATAAACTCCGTATAATTTTTGCTCCTGGGTGTGTTGTTGAACATTTGTTATTTTGACAGAAAATTCGTCCTTATGGATTGAAAATTATTTTCGAAATTTCAAATGTTTTATTGACAATTTGTTCCAAATGATTGACAATTCATCTTCCATGATATAAAAGTCATCTTTTTCATTGAAATGAATAAATAAATTCCCAATTTTTATTTTTTAATCTGAAATTTGTGTTGTTTTATTTATAAAAGATTTGATGTTAACAACGTTACAGTATTAAAATGCTGGCCTTTGAATATTAATAGTCAGTGAAAATGAAAAATTGGTCCGGGAAAAGTGAGGGAATTTTGAAAATTAAGTTTTGCGGCCACCCTGAAATTGTAATGAGACTGCTCACATTTGGAAATGAATAAACAAGTGCTACTGGAAAGCAAATAATTGCAGATGGTAAATAGTAGGACGATTGTTCAAAACACACACCTTTTCATTTATAAAATGTCTCTTGACTAGAATTAATTCAATGAAAAATATAGTTGGGCTAAAGCCGAAAGAAATAATAAGTTGAACGGCAAATCCTGGTGCTAATTTATTAGCACTTCGAGACACGAGTCATTGTCGGCGGCAGCTTCAGAGTTCGGACAAGCGAACAACCAAAGCGCATTAGTCACTCGTCTCATAATTTGTTCACTTCTATATTTATACACGTCGAGCTGTGCCAACCTCGTGAGATGTAAAGACACCCGCGAATAATATAAAGCGTTTGCTCGCCACCTTTCTGTAGTGACAATGAACAACGTTGGGTAGCGCTCGACAAACATCGTGAAGCCAAAATAAATTCAGATCGCTTAACATGACCCTTGAAAGCTATACAGAAGCGCTAACAACTCCCATTCCTATCACCTCCTCCGACATTTCGCAAATTCCGGAACGGATTCATCATTCAGGGCGACCAATCCGAATTGGAAAGCATTCAATTTGATTGGTTTAAATTGAAGAGTCAACTTTAGCGGTGGATTTAAGTTTAGGCTGATTTTATAATAAAGAGGTTCTTTTGACTTGGGATCAACTTCGACAAGTGATGGTAGTTTTAAGTACTAAATGAGAAAGTTTCATATTCGGGTGATGTCAACTTTGGGAGTGATTTATTTGTAGATTTCTAAATTGGAAGCGATCCAATATACGAATAGATTCAGCATTCATAGCTTTTCCAGCTTTAGAGGCAATTCTAACATTGGAAGCGGTTCTAACAAGAAAGATTATAATTTGCACTGAATTCTAACTTTGCTATTGCAAACTCGTTACAACCTTAAGGGAGGTTCTGTATTTGAAAAAGATTCTAACTTTGCAGACGGTTACTACCACATTAGAGGTTCTTCCTTTGAAAAGTGTTTTGAGGGATCTAACTTTAGGGGCTATTCTAATTTTTTAGGGGGGTTTAGATTTGGAGAAGGTTTCATTATTGATGTGGGCAATACTATTTTTAATAGATGTTACAACTTAAATGTTGGTTCCAACTTTAAGGGAAGGTTCGAACTTAAGGATCGAATCTCAGGAGTTATTCTAACTTTCAAGGCGGTGCCAAGGAGCAGATCCTATTTAGAAGTGTCATTAAAAATTCGGGACGGATACAGTTTTAGGGGATTTTAATAATGTCGTTAGATTTCACATTAGTAGCTTTTATAATTTACAAATTGTTCTAACTTTAGGGGGGGGGGGGTCTAACTTTGGGGAAGGGTCTAACTTTAGGATCATTAAATATTTTCATAAATTTTGAGGATACGTATTAGAGAAAATTCTAACTTATGCAGAAGTTCTTATTTTATGGAAATAACTTCAGGTTCTACAATTTGTACATTGACGATGGATATCACAATAGCAGGGATCATTGCGGTACAGCAGTTCAATTTTGGGTAAAAAAGGGAATTAAAATGTGATTTCATTTATTAATAAAAACTTTTTATATTCTACTGATATAAATACATCATCAGTACAAGATTCAAGAATGTCAAAGATAAAAAATTGAATAAACAACAGAATTGAACAATCTTCACGTGTGACTTTAAAAAAATTTATTTCTATCAGTAGTTAGATTTTTATTCCTTATTGATTATTTTTATCAATTTTTTCCATTTGATTGCGAACTGAATTAATAGAACCCAACAAGAAAATTCAACTTTTTTTGGTTGAACAGTCTACTATTATATCTTTCGGTGAGAATTCGTCTTTTTTTTTATTAACAGTTATATTATTTGGTTGAAAATTTATCTATTTGCTTGAAAATTTAATTATTTGCGAAGAAAAATCAACTATTTGATGGAAAATTAACTTTTTTCTTGAAAATTTATATTTTGAAAAAATTAGAAAAAAATGAAAATTCAGCAATTTCGTTGAACTTTTTTTCTTGAGCGAAAAAAATATTTTTTTATTGATAAATCAATTAAAATTCGTCTTTTTGGATTGAAAATTCAGTAACTTGGTTGAAAAATGTATTTTTATTATATTGTACCATTAAGGATTAAGCCATTTCTGTTTCGGAGTAAGCGTGACTCACACGGTGAGGAAGGGAGTAATATGGGGGAAGGGGGTATGGATTTTTAGATTGATCTAGAATTCCCGTGTTATTTCTTTAAATAAAACGTTTGTTCCCCAACACTGCTCCGACCCAGGTTGCTGATCAATCTCTCTAGCGATCACCCCAAGTGAAGAGTCTCACAAATTCATTATGTGAAGCTCCCCAATCGGGCCGATTAGAATCCAGGGTCTTTTGTTTCAGGCGTCATTCACTCCACTGACACTCTTTTTATAAACTATTTGTCGCCACATTTTTCTGTTCTCTTGACTGAACATTCTTTTTTGGTTAAAAAATCAACGATTTTTTAAAAAATGCATCCTTTTTGGTTAAAATTCGACCTTTTTGTAGAAAATTTGTCTTTTTGGGTTGAAAAATCATTTTTTTGTTTGGAGATTTATCATTTTAGTTGAAATTTATCTCTTTAGTTGAAAATTCGTCTTATTTGGATGAATTAAACTATTTTTTATTTAAAATTAAAATCTTTTTTGGTTGAAATGTCAACTATTAAATTATTCGTTGAGAATCAATCTTTTATGGTTTAAAACGATTTTAGTTGATTGAAATTTTAATTATTTTGTTGAAAAATCCACAATTTTGTTAATAATTCCTCCTTTTCGGTGGAAGTTCAACAGTTTTGTAGAAAATTCGTCTTCTTTACTTGAAAATGAATCAATTTGATGAGAAAAATCAACTTTTTTGTTGAAAAGTCGTATTTTTTTGGTGAATATAACTGTTTTTTATTTATAATTAAAGTGTTTTTGATGAAATATCAAATATTACATATTTCGCTGAGAATTCATCTTTTTTGGTTGAAAATTCGACTGATTAGTTAAAGGTTGAACCACTTTGTTGAAAAATTTCTTATTTTCCCCTGTTTTTAGATAATTTTGGCCTATGAAGCCTCTATGAAGATGTTTTTTTTCTAATGCCTTGAATTTCTGGTCTTAAAAAATAAATTAAAACCTTATAAAAAAGGCGGATAAGGGGAAATTTAGATTAAAATTATCGATCAAATTTCAGCGGGGAAAGGGGACGGACTGCAGATGTTTATAGGTTCAAAAGCAGCTTTGCAAGCGGTTCCATTGAATGGGAGGTTCTAAATTGGGTTGAATCGTAATTTCAGTGAGATTATAGGTAGGTTCTCTCTTGAATTCAACTGTAAATTCTCAAAACGGTTTCAATATAAGAGGAGGTTCCAAAATTGTAATTTTTAGTGCGGTTCCAACTTTGGGGTAAGTTCAGATTTTCTGAGGTTCTTAATTAAAGTTTGTTTCTTAACATTGATGGTGCTACAAACATTTGTTAGGTACATTGAAGATGAAAATTCTGTCATGTGCTTGAAGTTCTGAACGTTCAAATGAACGAAATTTTTTACTGATGACTTTGCGAACCAGAAAAAGTGCTCAAATCTTTCTTTATTTATATTGGAAATAATTTATTATTGAAACAAAATTATAATGCATATTTTAAATTGCATTGGAACAATATTTATGGGTGAAATAGAAATGGGGAAAAAGATTTCGTTCATTTGAACGTTCGGAACTTCAGGTACATCAATTAATTACGAAGTCTTATTCATGGCCCCTGAAGAATTTAAGTCTGCTTTGAAGCATTTCTTTGAGTTTCTTGGGTGTGTATAAAACGAGTCGGGCAGGTTGCAATTTACAAGTTTAATACCAATTTTACTCAGTAGCATGCCTGATTGAAGTTTATGATCCTGTCCTTTTCTTTCAAATTTCCTGATCAAACTGCAAAATCATGAGAAACAGGGAGGTATCGCGACAGTTATGGCCATTTGGCCACCCTTCTCGCGTGAGTCACTCGAAAAAAGAAACTCGCGACACGCAATCGCCCTTTCATTCTACGTATTTAAACGACTCTGCTTTATGCCCTTATTTCCGAGAATTATGTTTTAATTTCACAATATCACCCCCTAATCTTTGACCTAACGACACGTTCTTCTGTACGTATTTTTTTGCATTTCCCTCCGTCCGAATGCACAAAAAAGATATCCATTAATTCCCAGCTCTTCAAGGGTGAGTCTAATCTTTCAAAATAAAAGTAGTTGCTGTAATTTGTACTTTTTGCGGAGGTTATTCGTAGAATGATATGGAAATCGTGTTAAGTTTCTGTGCAACGTGATGCTAAAATTGTCGAATGCAATTTGCTATCGCGAATTGGAGATTTGCATGTCTGGAAAAATGGAGAATTATTAGGTTTCGGCGAATGAGATGATGTATAATTTTTTTTTTCTACTTTCTACTTATTTTTGAAGGGAACAAGCTGATTAATGAGAAAGTTTATTTTTATGTGTATTTTGTAATAAGGATAATAGTCAATTAGTTTTTGCTGTTTTAAGCAATGCGGATTTGTCGACTGGCAAATCAGCCAAAATGACTGGTCTATATTTGGCATTGATCAATTAAATTATTTTAAGCGATGAGTAACTTCTACTGATTAAATCATTTATTCTTAACGATCCTATCAGTAAGGGGTTGTCCATAAACTACATTACCAATTGTAGGCTACTTTTTACCCCTCACCTCACCGACCCCTTCCTTGACGAACGGAGTTTTTCCTCCCCCCGCCTGCCCCGAAAGTAATGTAGCCGTTGGCTAAACACGGATGTTACGTTTATTCTGCGTTTTTTCGCTTTCGTAATAAATGCAGAATAATTAAAAATATTAAAATATCAGATTTCACAGCTTAAAATTCTTTCAAAACAGTAGAAATAGGGTGATTTGTTACGAAAATAAATTCTTATGACTAAAATCAACGTAGATGCCATATTAAATTCAATATGAATGAAATGAGTTACATACCTAAGATTTCCTCGAAATATATTGCATTTTAAATAAAATAGTTGAATTTTTATCCAAAAAATATTTTATACCAAAAGATATGAATTTTCAACGAAATACTTCAATTTTCAAGCCAAAAAGATGAATTTTTTCTAAGACAGCTGAATTTTCAACAAAAAATTTGATTTTTAACCAAGAAAGGTGAATTTTCAACGAAGAAAGTAGACTTTTTTAACATAAAGGTTGAAATTTTAATCCAAAAGAACAACTTTTGAACAATAAGTAGAGTTTTCGACCAAAAAAGATGACTTTAACAAAATAGTTGAGTTTTCAAAAAAACAATTAAGCTTTCAACAAAATGGTTTGATTATTTGCACAAACAGCTCAATTTTTAACCTACAAAGATGAATTTTCAACAACAAACATGGATTTTTAACGAAACAGTTGAATTTTCAAGTAAAATCGATAAGTTTTCAACCAAAAATAGAATATTTCAATTTTCAGTTTAAAAAAATAACTTTTAAGAGAAAAAAATGAATTTTCAACAAAATAGTTGAAGTTTCAACCATATAATAAAGTTTTGAGGTAAAAAATGTATTTATAACCCAAAAAAAGACAAATATTCAACCAGAGGTGAATTTAAACAAAAATTAATTCATAACAAAGTAGTCCCACTTTCCACCAAGTATTTTATTGAATTTTTAACTATGAAAGATGAATTTTGAACCAAAAAGATGAATTTTCCGCCAAGAAGATTAATGTTCTACAAAAAAAAAGAATTTTCAAAAAAATAAATAAATTTTCAATAAAAAGCCGAATTTTTACTGAACGAGATTCGTTCGGAACCACAAATATAATAGTAGACAATTTAAAAAAAAGGAATGTAAAGGCAAAAATAGTTCTATTTTCTTATCGGGTTCTATGTAATTCAACTGACATTTAAGCGAAAAAAATGGGTGAAAGGGGAAGGGGGCCATTCATTAATTACGTAAGGGTCCCGAGGTGGGGGGGGATCTCTACATGACATTACCTGGGGGGGGGGGCTAAAACCATTCTTACGTAATATCTTACTACGTCAATTATTGTTTCAATTCGAACAACCACGGTAGCTACATTAATTCTACTCAAACTACCCATTTTACAATTTAAAAAATCGCGTTCTTTAGTTTTTATAATGTAGGGTTACCATCCATTCTGGGTTTTCGGGACATTATCTTTTTTTAAAGGTCTGTCCGGTGTCCTGGTTTTTACTTGAAAATAGTCAAAATGCCCTGATTTTTTACGAAACCAAGATTTTTGAGAGCAAATGTTTTATATTTTTATAATATAAATACAATAATTTATAAGTTTAATAATAAAAAATTATAATTATATTATTAAATAACAATAATTACAATAATAATACATTATTTATACCATTTCCCAGACTTTAGGCAAGGATATCTGGTACATTTTCGTCTTTACCTCTTTTTACATTCTCATCCTATAATGAGAAGGTATTAGATTTGTGTAAAATTTGACCCCCCCCCCATTTTTTGTCAAATGTCTGTTAGTCTCTAGATTTTTAGTTTGTTAGCACGATAACTTTTAAAAGAATTAACTTATTGGATTGTGCTTTCGTATACTCTTGATGTGTCCTAAAATGAAGGTGAAGTTCGTTATCCAGCCATTTTGGATGAAAATTCCAAAAGTGAGCACATTTGAAAAATTTTTTAGAACACTTTTTTTTAACATTTGAAAATTCTATGAACGAATATTGATAGTACTCAAAAAGGCGAACAAAATATTCTCATTACTTTTTTTGATAGAAGAAATATTACCGGAGTTATAGCATTTACAAAATTCCAAAAAACAAACGAAAATGAAAATGTTAAGCCAAACAACGAACGATATGAAAAAAAGTCAAGAGAAGAAAAATGTTTCTTTTGAAGACCCCACAATATTGTTATGTGACTTTTTTTAATTTTCTTGAAAAATCGAAAATTCCAATTTTTATGGCACAAAAAATAATGAAAATTCAATTTTGCGGTCAAACTGTACAAGATACGAAAAAAGATGAATAGACAAAAATTGTGCACTCGAAAAAGATCTAAAAATTTTTTATTAATCATTTTTTGATAAGATGTGTAATTTTTTTTCAATAGTGAAAAATAACATTAACAATAAAAAAATAAAAAATTTGGAAAAAGGACGCAAGGTACGAAAAAAGATGAATAGACAAAAGTTTCTCAACCAAAAAAGATCTAAAAATTTGTTATAAACTTTTGCTATAAAAATAACATTGAACATAAACAAATTAAATGTATGGAAAAACGACACAAGTTGCAATAAAATACATAATAATAAAAAATTTTTTTTATAGGATGCGCACTTTTTTCAATTATAAAAACAAGACAAGGAAAATACCTCTGTTTTTAATATCGATGCATATTGTGAATTGTAATAATATAGAATTATTGAAACAATATAAAATTTTCACGGTAGCTGAGGATAAAATTTTAATGCAAAATCAGGAACAAATCTTAAAGTTATCATGATAAATAAAATTTGTACTTTATTTTGCAATATCTGAATTGACAATCCCAGGATGAGAAACAGAAACAAATATAATATACATTTGATATAATATCATTGAACCTAATGTAGAAAAGTTCGCATTTTGGACAAAATCGAGTGCGAAGCACGAGACACGTGATGAGAATGTGTTC
>JAABKJ010011619.1:0-10705 GCA_011634705.1 Andricus grossulariae
GGTTTTAGGTCATATAAATATAATTTTTTTAAGATTCTTGAGAAAATTGAAAAACATTTTTTAGGTTTATTCGTTTATTTGTTTTTAAGGACATAAAAATTTACTTTTTCTAAGATTCTTGAGAAAATTGAAAAAGATTTTTGAAAATTTCAGATATTTCAACTCAAAATTTCAACAAAATAGTTGAATCCTCAACAAAAAAGATTAATTTTCAACAAAATTGTTGAAATTTCAACAAAAACGGACTTTTTAGTCAAGAAACAAAAAATTCTTAATCAAATTATAATTTGAAGGGAAAAATAATTTTTTATACAAAATCAAAATTTTGAGCATTTATTTATTTTTTAGGTTAATTTGTTTGTGCGTTTTAAGGTTATATAAATATAATTTTCTTAAGATTCATTAGAAAATTTTTTTTAAATTTCAAATTTCGGATATGTCAGATCGAGATTTCAACAAAATAGTTGAATCCTAAACCAAAAAAGATTAATTTTTAACCAAATACATACATTTTATATCAAGAAGAATAATTGTATAACAAAAATGCGAATTTTGAACTAAAATTATGAATCTTCAACCAAAAAAATGTTGTTTTTTTTAACAAAGAAGTTCAAATTTTAACTAAGAAGTTGAATTTTCAACCAAAAATATGAATTCTCAACAAAAAATGTAATTGTTTATATTTGAAGCCAAAAGTATTTTTTATTTTAAATAAAAAACCATTGATTTCTTACAAAAAACTAATTTTCAACAGAAAAGTTGAATCTGAACAAAAAAGATAAATTTTCGACATAATTGTTGAATTTTCAACTAAAACAGATTTTTTCAGGCAAGAAAGCAAAAAATTAGTCCAATTATAATTTGAGGGGAAAAATCATTTTTAATACAAAATAAAAATGTTGGGTAACTATATATTTTTATTTGTTTGTTTTAGGTCATATAAATATAATTTTCCTAAGATCCTTAAGAAAATTGAAAAAGATTTTTGAAAATTTCATATATTATGTCAAATCAAAATTTCAACAAAATAGTTGAATCCTTAACCAAAAAAAGATTATTTTCAACGAAATACATAAATTTTATACCAAGAAGATTAATTTTATACCAAAAAATACGAATTTTGAACTAAAACGATGAATCTTCAACTGAAAAAATCATTTTTGAACAAAGAAGTTCAACTTTTAACTATGAAGTTGAATTTTCAACCAAAAATTATGAATTCTCAACGAAAAATGTAATAGTTCATATTTTAAGCCAAAAGTATTTTTTATTTTAAACAAAAAACCATTGAAATCTTCTAGAAAATGAATTTTGAACAGAATAGTTGAATCCTCAACAAAAAAGAATAATTTTCAACAAAATTATTGTTGAAATTTCGCCTAAAACAGATTTTTCAGTCAAGAAAGAAAAAAAATTTAGTTAAATGATAATTTAAAGGGAAAAATAATTTTTAATAAAAAATACAAATTTTGAGTAACTATTTATTTTTTAGATTTATTATTATTTTTTTTCAGGTCATATAAATATAATTTTCATAAGATTCTTCAGCAAATTTAAAAACATTTTTGAAAATTTCAGGTATGTCAGATCAAGTTTTCAACAAAATAATTGAATCATAAAGCATAAAAGATTAATTTTCAACCAAATACATAAATTTTATACCCAGAAGATTAATTTTATACCAAAAAAGACGAATTTTGAACTGAAATTATGAATCTTTAACCAAAAAAATGATTTTTTAGCAAAGAAGTTCAACTTTTAACTAAGTAGTTGAATTTTCAACCAAAAAATATAAATTCTCAGCGAAAAATTTAATACATAGTTGATATTTTAAGCCAGAACTATTTTCTATTTTTAAAGAAAAAACCATTAAACTCTTCCAAAAACTTTAACTTTAACGTTAAAAAACTTAAAAATTTTATTTCAAAATCTTCCAAAATCTGCATTTTGTTTGATGTTTTTTTGAAATATCTTTAAATTTCAAATTATTTTCGAAATTCCAAAAAAGATTAGAAAAATATTTTAAACCCGCTTTGAATTTTTTCTAAAATTGTGAAAAAAAAATCTGCAAAATTAAAAAAGTTGTATTATCTCAAACCTTTTTACAATCCTTAAAAAACTTCAAAATTTATCATTATTTTTGAATCTTTCAAAAACTTCCAAATATATTTTGAAATAATTCAAAGTTTTCCTCAATTTTTTTTCAATCCTGCAGAAATTTAAAAAATGGTCTTAAAATCTTGCAGATATAATTCTTTTTTGAAATACATACTTTGAAATCTTCAAAGCCAAAGATTATTAAAAACCTAAAAACTTAAATTATTTTAAATTGCCCCAGAAATCTTATGGTCGGCAATTATTTCAAAAATAATTTAAAATTTGAAAAGATTAAAAAAAACTTCAAAGAATATGTAGATTTTTGAAGAATTCGGAATAAAATTTTGAAGTTTTATAAAGATTTTTGTAAAGTTTCAAGGTAATAACAAATTTTTCTCCACAATCCTGGGAATATTCAAAGTGATTCGTTATTTTTAAAAATTAATTTAAAGGAAATATTTAAAAAGATTTTAAAACATTACAAAATATGTCAATAATTGTCAAAAATGAATCCGCAACATTTTAAGACAATTTAAAGAATAATTCGAGTCATTTTAAATGATATTTCGGAATTTAAAAAGTTTTGAAGAGATTAAAAATATTTTAAAACTTTGAAAAATTTTCGAAAATTTATAAAATATTTTTAAATTTTTTCCAACCTATAAAAAGTCCCAAACGTATTTCAAACGCACTTGAATTTTTCTTGAAATTTTGTAAAATCCAGTAAAATAAAAAAAAATTCTCAGTAATTTTTTGGATACTTTTTTGATATATCAGAAATCTTCCAAAATCTTTTCGAATATTCTAGAGAAGTCTAGGGAAATTATATTTATCTAACCTTAAAGACAATAAACAAAAAAATTTCAAAAATAAATAGGTATTTAAAACTTTTATTTTGTATTAAAAATTATTTTTCCCTTTAAATTATAATTTGGTTAAAATTAATTTTCTTTCTTGACTGAGACATCTTTTTTGGATGAGAATTCAACAATTTTGTTGAAAATTCGTCTGTTTGAAATAACAAAATTGTCCACAATTTAAAATTCACAAAATAGACAATTCCGTGATAATAAAATTCCTGACAATTTATAATATTACTTAATTTGAAAATTCCCGATTCTGAACAATTCAAAAATTATTGAAATAATAAATAAATAATAAAATAAAAATTTGTTTACATAATAAATAATGCAAAAAAATGTGTTAATCAAATAAAAGTACATGATTTTATTTATTATTTTCTTATTTTACATTGAAAAATCTAGAAACATTTATTATTTAATTTTGTAATTTTGTAGTATCGACAATTTCATAATTACGGAATTTCCCTCTGTTCGTAATTTTACAGTATCCGATATTTCATAATGTCGAAAAAAATTCGAAGATTGTAAATCAATTTTTTTATTTTCAAAGATTATTAAAAATGTTGGCAATAATTCGAGTCAGTTTAAAAGATATTTAGGAAATTTTGAATACAATAAAAATATTTTAAAAACTTTGAAAGATATCCGAAAATTTATCAAAAATATTTGTTTACTTCTTGCAAACTTCTAAAAATCCTAAATATCTTTTAAACTGACTGGAATTTTTCATAAAATTTGGAAAAATCCTGTAAAATAAAAAAAACTTTCTTCAAATCGAAAAACTACTCGCGCGCGATTGATTATGTTATAATGATGCTAGTACTTTTAATGAATTAGTTTCGCCAAAAGTCAAATCTAAAAAAAGTAGTTTTTCTATAACTAAGAATTACAGATGGTGTCACTTTAAATATAAAAAAACATTATTTTTAAAGCACAAATTTACAAACTTACAAAAAAAAATTATTTTGACTATGTTTTCTGCAATTGAATTTTTTCTCACTATCGCTTCTTACCAATTTTTGGAAATTTTTTGAATTTTTATTCATTCACGTTTAATTTTTTCGGGAAAACATTTTATACAACTCTACTGCTTCCAATTTTGAAAGTACATTTTTTCTATGGCTGAAATCGCAAAAACAACTTTTTTTAAAGAGAACATTTTCGAAAGAAATAATTATTTTAAAAGATTATTTACTCATTTTTTAAATTGAAAACATTAAATTAGTAGGGAATATTGTCCACGAAAAAAACAATCCACGATTTATTAAAATTCAATAATTTTTTAAATAATTCTCAAAATAATAGAAAACTTTTTTTTCCAGAGACTTGATTTTTGACACGACAATTAGCTTAAGTTTCAAGCTCCCAAAGGCGAACAATTTAAGTTGAAATTATTTAAAAAATAATAATAATAAGACATTCCAAATTTGAACTCCCTCGAAATACAGCATTAGACTTTTAACAATTTAACAATTCTGAATATTTTCTACTTAAAGTTTTATTTTTGAAGTGTTAAAATATTTTCTACCTAAAATTGTTTAATTTTCTATCATCGCATTTGGAAACAACATTTCATTTTTAAAATTGTAGAAAGTTCAAATTTACAGTTAGAATTTCAATATTCAATTTCATTAAAAAATGTAAACCTATTGAATTTTAAATTCTACAATTTTATAAAGCTTACACCTTGAAGTCATTTTATATAAAATTGGTTATTAAATGCCTACAAATTTTATTCATTTGATTTTAATTGGAAATGGTTTTAATCAGTATTCTAAAATTTGAGAAAAATTTATATTTAATTCCTCATGCTATAAATTGCAAACTTTCAAAGCCTCGAAATTAATTTTTGTTAGAAAAAAATTGAAATTTTTAAAAATTTCAAAATATATTATAAATACGTCTCCATACAATCCCTGAACCTTGCAATTCTGAATATTTTGAACTTAATGTTGTTTTATTATAGAAGTGTTAAAATATTTTCTACTTAAAAATTGTTTAATTTGCTATTGTCGTATTTGAAAACCACATTTCCTTTTTGGAATTTTTGATACTGATAATTTACAATTAAAATATCAGTCTTCAATTTGATTTTGAATTATTAAATATATTTAACTTTAAATTCTTTAATTTCAGAAAGCTTTCAGCTTAAAAGCATTCCAATAGTTTGGAAAATTTTAATATTCACATGTTTTAAGGGCTTTCAATACAATTTAAATTTATAATTAAATCTGCTGAAACAATTTTATTATCTATAATTATCTAGTATAAAGAATCACAATTTTTTTTTTAATTCTAAATAAATGATGGGCATAATATAATTTTTTCCAGATGAAAATACGCAATGGCACGATGGTCGACGGTACTGTCAGGGGTATTTTTGGCCCTTCCGATGGTCCTGTCCCTTGGCAAACTTTTGATGCTGGCCTCAGAAAATGGAAAAAAGGGAGAAGTTTCTGAAGCTGATCAATGGCTCTCTGAAATTGGACTGAAGCAATACCGTTCCCTCTTTCGACAAAAAGGTTAGTCTTTTTCTTTGGTTTACAATCCACCCTCAATTTAAGGATGATGCGAAATTTTCTATGGATTTGAATTATTATTCTGACAGCAGCACTATTTATCATAACCATCCCAGAATTTATAATATATTTATGATTCGGATTTTATATGGAGAAAATCTAGAAAGGGATTCTAAAGTAAAATGATTTGCAGAAATATTAAATCAGGGTCTGTAGCAGTGTTGGGTGAGTCACTTTTTTTGAGCAACTAGTTATAGCCAGTGGATAAAGTAACTTCAAGTTACCTAAAAAGTACCTTTTTTCACTCCCTTAATTTTATCATTTGAAAATCAAAATAACTTAGATAATAATTCATAACAACTCAATTTAAAAATAAATGGGCCGCAGGGCCGCCACCTATTAGATTGTGTCTTAAAGTTTAAGGTTCGCCCTTCAAAACTACCTTCATGGGAAAAAATGCAAGTTTGACCAAGAGTTACAAGACATCAAAGGAAAGGCACCGAATTAATTTCTAGACCATTACTTTGATATCTTAAAATTTTGATAAGCAGTTAATCTTGAGTAGCTTAAAGGGTTTTCCAAAGGTAGATAACAAATTAATTAACAAATAAAAAAATAAACAGAAAAACGACTGACTTTATAAGAGTTTATTTAGAGATGACATTCAAGCATTGCGCACAATAATGTCATGTTGACAAGATTGCAGAAGATAAATTAGTATCCTTTTTATATCATTTCCCCTTTTGGTACCATCTAATTATATATTATCAAAGATAATGTTGGCTTTCGATTATGCTTGATTCATCGTCGGACCAGAGTCGGACAATACTGAGATTAAAGGCTGTTTATATTATACTCATCGTTCTTGAAGTTGGATGGTTTAAAAATTTATGTATTTCGAGTTCAGAAAGTTTAGTTTTGCAGTCTTTGTTATTTCAATTTCCAAAATACTAAATATTAGGGCGGAGTGAAAATACTAAAATTAATCGAATCCTTCGGTCTAAGAGGCAAAAATTTGTTGATATATTTGAAAATTAAAATTTTAGAACAGTCGAAAAAGTTTTCCTATTGGTTAACAAATTATGGAGAAGCTTTTATATATTACAGTTTTTGCTAGTGAACAACAATAAAAATTAGAAATGAAAAAAATGTGCTGAATGTAGAATTTGTTGAAAATTTGCACAAAAAAAACAATATTTGTTTTTGGATTGACATGAATCATGTGAACTCATTTGGAAAAAGTGAAATATGCCGAACCTGAAATTTCTTCAGCTTGAATTGAAGAAGAAATTTTATTATTTTTCTTGTATGGAAAACATTTTTTCTCTTGGTTTTTTGAATTTTTTCTCGATTTTGGAATGCTTTCAAAGTCAATAAAATTTTTTAACACGATATGGACATTCAAAACATTTTTTAAAAATTCTAAATTTAACCAACATTTTTCCTCAATTTTTTATTTGTTATTATTGTTCACTAACAAAAACTGTATATATACAAAAATCGCCCTAATATTTGAACGAACAGAAAAATTTGTTTGAATTTTCAAATAAAAAAAGAGGACATGAGAAATTAACCGATTTTAACATTTTTTAAACCATAAATTAATAAATTGACAGGGTAGCTGCAGGTCAGGGAAAACCTGGGAATCAGAGAAAAGTCGAGTTTTAAAAAAATCTTGCAAAAGTCAGGGAGTTTCTATAAGAGGAATTTTAAGTAACTATCAAGAATGATAAATTTGAAGTTTTAACATTTTAACTATAAACTGTTTTATTTCGTTTATAAATCATTCTATATTACAAAATGAAGATCCTGGTCATTGAATATTATGGGTGAGGTAAAATGAAAAATTTATCAGGAAAAAACTAGGGAATTTCGAAAATAAAGTTTCGCGGCCACCCTGATATAATATTCTATTTCTATTTTTTTTTTTTTTTTTTTGCAGTTTCTTCCTCATGAAGATTATATTTTTGGTTACAAATTTCATTAGTTGGTTGAAAATTCAACCATTTTTTTAAAAAGTCTTCCTTTTTGGTTAAAAATTTAAGTGTTTTTTTTTCAAGTTCGTATTTTTGGGTTCAAAAATTCAACTATTTTGTTGTTGAAAATTCGACTAATATCTTTCTTGATTGAAAATTCAAATCTTTTGATGAAAATTCATATTTTTTTGTTGAATTCAACTGTCTTTGAAAATTAAACTGTTTTACAGAAACTTTCCTTACTTTTTTTTGTTCCTTGACCGAAAAATCTTTATTTCTTGAAAATTGGTCTTTTTGATTCGAAAATTCACCATTTTAGTTGAAAGTTTGACTATTTTATTGTAAAACTCATTTTTGTGTTTGTTGAATATTCATGTTTTTACTGAAAATTTCACTTTTTCCTTTTTGGTTCAAAATTGATCATTTTTATTTGAAAATTCAGCTACTTGTTTGCAAATACATCCATTTTGTTGGAAATTCGTCTTTTTGGTTTCAAAATTTATGTCTTTTTGTTGTTATTTTTTGTTGGAAATGCAACTGTTGCATTTTTTGTTTGAGAATTAATCGTTATAGGTTAAAAAATCAACTATTTCGTTAAAAATTCCATTATTTTGTTGAAAATTTAATTAATTTGTTGAAAATGGAACTCTTTGGTTGAAAATTAAACTATTTTTTTAAGTTCGTTTTTTTCTTGTTAAAATATCAGCTATTACATTTTTGGTTATGAATTCATCTTTTTTGTTGAAAATTAACTTTTTTCTTGAAAATTCATATTTTCCAGTTGAAAATTCGAATGTTTTACAGAAACTTCGTCCTTTGGCTTGAAAGTTCAACAATTGCAATGAAATTTTTTCTTATTTCTTGAATAAAAAAATCTTTATTTGTTGAAAATTCGTCTCATTGGTTGAAAATTCATCTCTTTGGTTGAAAATTCATCTTATTTGTTGAAAATTTATCTCTTTTTGTAGGAGTTTTGTTGTTGTTAAAAATGCAAATATTACATTTTTTGTTGAGGTTTCATCTTTTTAGATTAAAAAATCAACTATTTTGTTGGAAATTGAACTATAGTTGAAAATCGATCTTTTTTTTTACATTTGTTAATTTTTTAGGTTGTAATATCAACTATTATATTTATTCGTTGTAAATTTATCTTTTTGTTAATAATTCAACTGACTTCTAAACAATTTATCGTTTTGATTTGAAAAATCATCTCTTTTGGTACACCAGTTCTTGGATGAAAGTTTACCTTTCTTGGTTAAATATTCAATTGTCTCTTAAAAATTCATCTTTTTGGCTTGAGGATTGAACCTATTTGATTGAAAATTCAAATGTTTTTCATATAAGTTTAATCTTTTTTATTTGAAAATTCTTCCATTTGGTTGAAAGATCATCTTTTTAGTTTGAAAATTCAACTATTTGGTTGAAAATGCAACTGTTTTTTGATTGAAATTAAATTTTTCCATCTGAAAATTCGACCATTTTTTTAAGTTCAATTTTGTAGGTTAAAAATTAAACTATTTTTTAGGATAGTCGTCCCTTTTACTTGAAAGTTCAACTATTTGGTTGGAAATGCAAATGTTTTTCCTTGAAGATTAATATTTTTTCATTTAAAAATTCGATCATTTGTTTGAAAGTTCATCTTTGCAGCTTAAAAATTCAACTATTTGGTTAAAAATTGAGCTATTAGGATAAAAATTCAATCATGTGCTTAAAAATTCAAAGATTTGGTTAAAAATTAAACTATTTTGCTGAAAAATTTATTATTTTTTCAAAAAGTCTTCTATTTTGGTCTAAAATTCAACTGTATTGTTGAAAATTCGATCTTTGGACAGAAAATTCATCTTTTATGGTTGACATAAATAACTTTATAATTTTTCAATTTTAATCTGAAATTGTTTTATTTCGTTTATAAAAGAATCTAGGTTAAAAATTTTGCAAGATTAAAATGATCGCCTTTTCATACTAATGGTCGGGGGAAATGAAAAATTAGTCAGGGAATAGTTTGCAGTGGCCTTGATCCAGAATCGGGAGGATCCAAATGTAAACAGGCAGGGCTGCGTAACCGATTTCTGTTGGATTTGGACGCATGACGCAACCGGATACAACTAATGCGCTGCGTGTGCGGCCCTCGAGCTGTTTCTCACGCTTGTCTGATCACCGATTCTCTTTCGGCCCCGCTGTTCCTCTCATCACGAAACTGAGAAAGCCATCAGTTCTAGGAATATCGTAGACCGGGGGTTCTTATATCGGGAGTTGAGTGTATTTCACACGTCCCTTAAGATACATCAGTTGTGTAGGAATTTAATTAGGGAATTAATGAGGGATGTGGAATCGCATTAATTTAATTACGAAGAGTAAATGTTGGTGAAATCGCTCATAAGTCGCTTCTACCATTATCTGAAGCACAATAGAGCCACAATTCAGCATTTTGGCATCGCGATTCATTGTTTGGCAGGTATCCAGTTTCCCAGTCATGGAAATGGATAGTATCGACCGGTCATAACGTTATCGGCCACAACTACACTTTAATTATTCTCTGTCGACCTATAACCCTTCTTATTGCTTCTGTCGCATCGATGACATTTATCAGGATCAGGACCTAATCCCAAAATCTTATTTTTTATCGAATTGCCCCGGAAATAATCTCAGGGATTACAGTCGCAGGACTCGGACTCAGCACACTATTGACATTATTTGACACTTTTTGTAAAGCGATGACACTATTTGATACTATTTCGAAAAAAATTATTAGGTATACAAATTAATTCGATGCCTTTACTTTGATGTCTTGCAACTCTTGGTCAAACTTGAATTTTTTCCCGCTCTAAGGTAGTTTTAAAGGGCGAACCTTAAGCTTTAAAAGACAATATAATAGGTGGCGGCCCTGCGGACCTAACCTCAAAAATCAGTAGTCAATAAAATGGCATTCGAGAAGGAACATTTGAGATACTGCATTTTCTTTGCATTCCAATTGAAAAAATCTGCCCGCTGCGCGGGCACATTCTCATCGCGCGCGGCTCGCTTCGCTCGCAAGTATGAGCGCGCCTAGGGCGCGCGACTGTTGGTTCTCGCGCTTCGCGCTCCATAACATATGTACCTCGCGCTACGCGCTCGGTCATTGTATTTTCTCCACTTTTAAAATTAAAGGTCCAAGCATCAACAACTATAATTTAGTGATTATGAATTATCTTTTGTTAAAGCTCCTTCGGCTTTAACGAACACATTCTCATCACGTGTCTCGTGCTTCGCA
>JAABKJ010011620.1:0-10704 GCA_011634705.1 Andricus grossulariae
AGATAAAAAGCAATAAGCAGTTATTTTCATTAAAACATTTGAATAATTTTTACTTTATATTTTTCTGAAAATTTGAAGTATCAATAACCTTTTAAACTAATGCCATAGAAAAGTAAAATATATGTATATATAATATTGAAAGCAGAATTCAGATACTCATTTCACAACATCGCAAAAATTTACAAAAATTATGCAATTGGAGTACATGTATTCTAAGCATAAATAATCGGCCATTATAAAAATTATAGCTAATATTCAATTACATAGCCTTAAAGTAAATAATAAATTTATGTGCCATACTTAATTTAAGCACATTAAAATTCAATCTTTATGTAATTTAATATTGTGAAGAAGTTAATCAGCTCATAATACTTAATCTGTTCTCGACATAAAAAGCATTAAACTATAATTTTCATCCAGGCATTCAAGTAAATTTTACTTATACTTTTTTTTCAATTTTTACTTTTATTTCTGTAATTTTGAATAATTAGTATCCTTGCATAATAATTTGAGAAAACTTATTACATATTTACATATAATTTTTAAACTTAAATTCAGATAATCATTTCCCAACATCACGAACATTGACAGGAATTACATAATTGGAATAGAGGTAGTTTAAATGTGAATAAACTTTTATTTGACAAATTGTAGCCAATAATCAATTACATAACGTTAAAGTAAATAATAAATTTGTGCACTCAATTAAAACAAATTAAAATTCAATCTTTATGAAATTTAATATTGTAAAAAGAAGATAAGAATTAATCAATCAAATGATTTTTACATTATATTCTTTTTTAAATTTGAATTTTCATTTATAAAAATTGGAATTATAATAATAACCTTTTAAATTAATTCCAGAAAATGTAAGTTTTAATAGAATCAGTTAATAATTAATTAATCAGTTCCCAGCATAAAAAGCATTAAACAATTATTTTCTTTGAAACATTTAAGTAATTTTTATATTATGTATATGTCTTTGGTTTCAAATTCCATTTCTATACATTTAATTTTTTATTCAATGCGGTGGCGCCACGGACTGAGACTACTTTGTCATTCATCTAATCTAATCGAGTAAAATATAGTACCAGATAGTATATACAATAATATCGGCCGAAATATAACGCGCATATCATGATAAAGAAGAACATCGGCGACTGGATTAGAAATGTAAAAAAATTATTGAAATACATTTTATTTTACCCCATGTATTGAGAAAGTCAGTCATAACAACCAAACATATAATATCTTTAATAACAACTTACATTGAAATTAATAGCTAAAATACATAAATCGAAATAGTTATCTGCGATCGATAAAATTAGAAATCTACTTTTTTAGTTCTATTAATTTTACGTTTAAAAAAGAGGTCACCCTTTGACTTATAAAATAGCGACTACCACGACAGGTCCCACCATAAAATTACAATGGAGGTTACGAGTTTTCATCTATAGGATGAGAAGAAAATGCAAGTTAAAAGTATTGTAGAACTCCAATTGACATTAAAAACCCTTGAAAACATTTTGTTTTCCACGAAATGGATTTTCTAATTAAACAAAGTGAAAACGTACAGCCTTTTTACACACTAAATGTAATTGTGACTAACGAAAAATAGTATATTTGCTAAAAATAACTTCTTAGTGGTTTTTTGTGTTCCTGATTATGAATCGGAAGTCAAAATTCAAAAATTGAAAATGACGGAACTAATATGACGGTCAAAAAATTTGAAAATAAGTCCCGTCCCAGTGGGCACAAGATTTGACGACGTCTTTATGACATCGTTACGACGTCTTTATGACATCGTTACGACATCCTTACGACAGTCTATTTCCATGTCATTAAGATACCTTAACGAAATAGACATAGGATGTCGTAAAGTTGTCGTAAAGATGTCGTAGCGATGTCGTAAAGACGTCGCTAAATTCTGTGCCCATTCAGGTGGCCTAAAAATGGGGTTTCGGGAGTTCTTTGGGTCGCTCATTACGAACCTGATGTTAAAATTCCTAAATTCAAAATAGCGGGTCCAATATGGAGGCAAGGAATAAAAAAAATTGGCCCCCAGGACAAAGACGACAGTTTTCAGACTCATATCAGGGGACAAAAAAGCAGTCTGCTAAGTACGTGAATGTGTTTCATGGTAGCCTCGATCAGCGCGGTATCCTAAAAGTTGTTTTCTTGATTTAAAAAAAATCCCAATAATATCCATTTTTATACATATATTTAAAATAGTCATGTTAACAACATGTTCAGAATCAATACTTCTCAGAGACATATAAGTGGTTAAATAAGAAGTCTGCTGAGTGAACAAATATACTTCATAGAAACGAACAGCTCGTTGTTCTAAACATCGATGTTGTGGTTCAGAAAAAAATCCGAATCATGTCGATTTGGTATAGGTACAGTTCAGGCATCTGGTACATTTTCATCGTATTAAGAAGGTAAAGCGCGTTTTCAGCTAAAGAGGTTTATTGAGGGGTCCTAATACAAATTCCAAATTTTGTAAAAATGACTACCACGCGTCCCTGAAATATTTCTTTTTTAAAGTTCCCAAAATCGTGTTTGCGTAGACTAACCTGTACCATTTCATTTTTGAGCAAAATGTTTAACAGAGAAATTGAACGAGAGAAAAATCTGAGAATGTTAAAAAAAGAAGAACCTCCTTCCTATTACTAATAGGTGCCGAGTTATGACTCTTTAAATAACCCGAATTAAAAGAAAAAAGATGCTAAGAAACCCAATTCTGAAATTTGTATCTGTACTTTGAAACCTGTTAATTTTACGAAAAAATGTTCCAGATTTTAATTGAATTAGACGCAATTGCGAGTAATGCTGAAAAAAGGAATGAACTAGTTCCAATAGGTCGTAAGCTATGAGCTCCCAAAGTTGACCACTTTTTCAGTTTTTCAAAATACCTTGTGGGTAAGCCTACGTTAATGATGCAAGAGAAAAACTTGTAGTGGAGAAAATTATGCGTAAGTCTAGAAAGAATAATCTTCTAGCCTACATAGGTGAAGAGTTATGACTCTTCAAAAAAACACTTTCTTTTGTTGCTATTTTTAGCTAAAGAAATTTTCTCAGAATAGCTCATTTTGTGCACATCCTACGGGAAAACAGTAATGAGATAAATAATAGGGAACCAAATTTTGCGTAAAACAATGAAAATGACAACTTTTTCGATCTTATAGGTCAAGAGTTATAATCATGAGACTTTGACACTTTCCATTCGGAAGGTTCTGCACGTACTGGAAAATGTACTGTGATCGTATTTGAGAATTTTGGTGGCATATTGTGTGCATATTTGATGTATTTCCATCCTATAACGAAATAATAAAATCGATGTAAACAAAGTATCGATTTTTTCGGTATTATCGTTCTCTGGCATCATTGACGTAGCTTTACCCACAATCGAAGTATTTTGAAAAAACTGAACACAAGTAATTTAACCTGAAAAATAGGTCAAGTGGTCAACTTCGGGATCTCATAACTAAGGCATGTTAAAAAGCTCAATAGACAATTTTACCTATTGGAAAGTTTACTGCGTATGTGCACTGTACTTTCTGCTGTACCCAGTTGTTGCGATCATTTTTGCTCGTTGAACACAGTGAAAACAGTTTTATTTAATTTTTAAACATTTGTGACAAGTTATCGAAAAAAAAATCAAAGTGAAAATGAATTTCAATGAAAAAAGAAGTAAGGGAGCATTTATGCGTTGTATGTACGGCTAATATTAAAGTGATAGTCGTACCAAAGCACACAAGGGACATAATCTATTCTACTTCATACGTTTCCCGAAACCTTGTTTACAATACAGAAGTGGCCGTATTAGAAAAGAAGACTTCAAGAAACATTTTGAAGAATATGATAATTGCTTGAAATGTAAAACCTGTTCATTTCGCCTCCTTTACACTTAACCATGATCCTTCATCAATTTGTGGATCGATGTCCCTTCCTTTTTCTATGCGCACATTCCTTTATTCTGAAATTATGTTGTTAAATATATATTAACTTATATTATGACAACTTATAATAATAAATGCCAGTGAAAGTAATAATGTTGCATGCAAGCACGAAATGTGAATTTTTTTTAATACGTTTTCAATGTATTATGAACTTTATTACACCATACTATACAAGAACTATTTGTTACCATTTTCTTTCCGAAACATCACCAATTTTATTTAAAAACAATTATAATACTCAAATCCTGTCATTTACCTTTAATATTTATTGGAATCACAATAACATAATTAAAATTTAATTATATGAAAAACTTAACCTGCAAACCTGTTTACAAGTTCAGCTTTTTTACAACTATTAGGTTGCTTCCGGCAACTTAACCACCGTCTCAGTTGAGCAAAACTAAGTTTTTCTATTTCACACTTGCCCAATGTTGTACCCGGAACATCATTTTCTTTTAATTTCACTCCAACAAAAGGTACAATTGTATACATTTTTACAAAATATGAGTGCAACTTTCATACTACGCGGGATGCACATGGTAACTGCACATGCGCAAATAAACTTCCGATAGTTAGGTAAAATGGTCTATTGCGGAAGTTGTCGACAATTAGCTGGCATATATTGAACAATATTATTATTTTCAATCATTTTAAATTATTGATGTTTCATAATTTAGGCATTGTCTAGTATTACGGATTTTTTGGTAAGACTAACTGGTCATGCACAGGGCTAGGACTAGTATTACGGAAAATTCCGTAACGGCAGACAGTGAGCATAATTTGTTAATTGGACTTTAAACATTATTACCTGAAAAATTATTTTAAATGAAAATGTCCTTTAACATACGCCAATTAATTGCACTCAACTGAAGAGAGAAAAAATTGAACTCATAGAAAATTGATTTTTTAACAAAAATATTCTTCCTCACCGGCTTTCCAGCCGTGCACCGTCCTTTTCGACGAACCAAAACATTTATAAATCATATATTGTTTGCAACACCTTCACGGAAAAGTCCTGTCGCGCACCATCTACAGGCACCGAAACGAGACTTTCTCGCACTGTTCGCCAAAGCCTCCTCTGGATGCCTGTACATGACGCGCAAAAGAGACTTCCCACCCCTCGGTTCATCTTCGGTTCACGTCGACTTGCCCTTCGGGTTTCCTGCTGCGCCCGCCCACTCGTGCGGGGATTGCTATCATCGCGCACTTGTATCGAAAAACACTATTTTTAACCTGGCTATCCTTCAGCAGTAATATCTTTAGATAAATTTGCTGTACAGTTTGTTCAAAAAGATTTTCTTGTCAGTATAATAAGCACATGCTTCGGCTAATTTTGTCTAATTATTAATATCAATAATCATCCATTTAAAAATGTCATGCATCACATAATAGTTATTTGTGATACAAGTCCGCAAAAAAGGTGATTGTCTGCGAGTGTGAATTTTGCAGCATAAGCCGTAGGCTCGAAGCATGAGTCGGTGGTTAGCACACGAGCGAAGCAAGTGCGAAAACGTATACGAGTGCTTCGAGACGCAGGCGAATGATGCAATCACACGAGTTAGCAATCACTTATGCGGACGTGTATCACACACTATTTTTTGAAACGTCCGTTCGAAAAAGTTGTGTTAGGAGGAGTTACCGGAAAATACTAATTTTATATTGCATACAGTGGAGTTGAGACCCCCCCCCCCCTCCTCGACACCGTCTGCTGCCCCAAAACGAAAAAATTAGTCAAAGTAGGCGTCGAGCGCCTACAAGGAAGAGTTTCGTAGTCTATTAAGACGTTAATTTAAGTCTCAACAGATTCTTGAAAGGAAAGATTTTAAATTTTATAAACAAATTTTTTTGAAAACAAATGTTTATAAACAAATTTTTTGGAAAAAAATCTTGGAAATTTTTTTTGAATTTCTGAAAAAAATGTTCGAAAAAAATTTAGTAAATCGAAATTTTTGAAAAAATTGTTTGAAAAAAAATGATTGAAAAAAAATTATGTGAAAAAAATTTTATGGACAAAAATTTTGGCGCTTATGCTCTTTTACTGTCCCAAACGTTGTCGCTTATGCCCTTTTTTACGACGGATGAAAACGGCTACGAAATCCTAAAAACAAAACTTCAATCGTTAAAAGATTTGTTCAAGTTAAATATAAATTTATTTCTCGAAGATAGCAAAACCACTGTTTAAGGTTACTAACGCTAGTATCTAAAGTACCTCATCTCGAAAGTGCGCATGCGCAGGTTTTTCACCAGTGCCTTAAGTAAGCCATCTTCAAGTTGCGGATTGCGCGAAAATTGTTTCGCACACAGTCTACTCAAATAAGGTCCTTTAGACACCATTTAGAAGCATGACAACGTCAACTTTTGAGGTGGATGTTGCAAAAACGTATCTATTTCTGCGGAACACACCATATGTGTACTTTGAAAATTTCCTGCGAGCAATTTTACTACGTATTTCAATAAACTTAGTTCTTTAATTGATAACCATTCACGGTTGTCCTTATAAGATTAAACCTCAGACAATAAAAATTAATTCATTGGAAATTTTTTAGCGGTTTTATAATAATAATAATAAATAATAATGAATTAAATTGTGTCAATGTTAAAGAAGGGGAAAAAATAAGTGCCGCTGCTTGTTCACAATCTTTGTATAAATATCTGATCTTCCCTAATCTGAAAAAAGGTACGTGAATCGATCCTTATGGACAAATATTGTAGCCTGTATTGGCGCTATATTGAATAAAGATAGGCTTTGAGAACGACAGCCAGGAACACAACGCGTTATTTTAGACAAAACAGTAAGATGTACCTTTTGTCACCGAAACAAATACAATAAAACAGAAGATATTTGTTTTATATGTAATCGTCCGATCTGTATGGAACATCGCACGTCCACGTGTCCTGATTGTGCTGGCCATGTATAATATATGTTTGTCGATTTTCTCTAAACTTTTTTATACTTACCCTCGCGAAAAGAAAGATCAATTTAATACCACTTCAAGACCAGTTTCAAACCACGTTTGGTCTTTTTCTGGCCTGTACCCTTCAGTCTATACCTGCATCAATTTTAGGGCATTGAAATAGACACCACTCTCTCTCTCTCTCTCTCTCTGAAATAAGGATAGCTGGCGGGGACAAAAGGACTGTGGTCTTCTGGGGACCAGGAAAGATCAGTTTAAGACTACTTTAAGGCAGGTCTATACCTGCCTATACTGTAGTCTTAAGTTGGTCTTTCTTTTCATGAGGGTATATTATTATATATTTTATACTACTTCAATTATATTACTTGTAACACTTATATAAACAAATTTGAATTTTTTCATTAAATAAATTCAAAAAATATGTTTTTTTCGAACATGCTGGGTAATAATATTGTCCTCTTTAAAGTACAACATCTTAAGAGTATCTGGTAAAAATTTTAGCTAAAAATAATTGAAATTGAAAAAATTATGATTTTTTAATGTAAAATCGTGATTTTTCTCCTTATTCCAACTTCATGATTTTCCCAAAGCTAAAAACCTAATTTTTGGCCAATGTAACCAATCTTTTTTATAAAGTTACTCTAAGAGAGTACTCCGAAATTATTCCAAGTCGAAAATTCAAATCGCTCTTTCTGCAGGAAGCATTTTTTAAGTGGGGGCTTCACAGACCCCTATGCACTTTATGATATTATGAGATGTGCGCTTTAAGGGATGAAATTATCGAAAAGCAGTAGCCAGTTATAACTAAGTCTCACTAAAAAGTACAATTTTGCTTAAAATATAAAACCTAAAAAAGATAGTAATGCATAATGTCGTTCAAGTGCGTGAGAGTGAGATGTTTCCAAGGATAGCTTCAAATTTTTGTCAATCACACGTCGCAATAACGAGATGGTTTTACCTCCTTGAACCTCTGCCCAGAGCCTCTATCGACATAAAATTATGTCGCCAGAGATTAGAGTGAGTGATTATGAGTGACTTAAGTCACTCGACGAGAACAAATTTTTCACCATCCACCTGTCGACTTTATCGTTACGAAATCTTTGCGAAATCCTATGTCCATCTCGTTAAGGTGTCTTTACGATATCGTAAAGACATCGTCAGATCGTAAGACGTCTTTACGATATCGTAGACACCTTAACGACATGGACATAGGATGTCGTGAAGTTGTCGTAACGATGTCGTGAGGACGTCGCCAAATTTTATGCCCACTGGATGGTTATAGTGAAATTCTAGGCATTTTAAATACCTTCTAGCCTCTTCTTTATACCTTTCAAAACACGTTTACAATAATAAATACAACAAATATACGAATTTGTTCGTTAGAGGGCTGTTTAGCCCTAGGGACTTAATAAGTAAATTTTTAATATTTTGAACAGTTTTTCACGTAATAATTAGGCCATAAACGTTAAATAAAAAAAATGAGAATTATGTTATTAAAAAGAATTGAGAATCGTAGTTTTGAATTCTTTTAAAAAGTATTGAAGACTATTTCGAAAAATTACGTTGTAATATTAGATTGAAGTGGATTGAATTGTTCGCTTCATATCTCATTTCATGGATTTAAAAGAAATGCAGAATATCAAGGTTTCATATGCATTGTTACGTCCCAGCGTTACAATCGTTTAATGTCTATTGGAACTAAGCGCTGATACGTCGGATACGTTCAATTGTTCATGTATAACATATTCTTCGATGTTGTTTCTTGAATAAACAACTATAATCACATAATGCAGTTCGTGGTAGACGCGGCAGATTTGAAAAGGTTGGCATAGAGAATCGGAGAAAACTTCCATAAGATAGAACAATTCTGGATCTGGATTAGACATTATTCATCTTAAAAATGTAGGTTAAATTGGAAATAGTCCTTTTAAATTAATAAATCAGCATTATTAATTGAATCCTAAATACACACTAGTAAGCATAGCACTAATCTGACAATCACAATAATCTGACGTTTTCGTGCTCTGCATCTATATTTAAAACCACATTTTGTGTGGGGGGGGGGTATCCCTACTTTTAGCGTTTAACCAATAGAAATACTGACGTCACTCAATTTAAGTCCCAAATAACCAATCATAAATGAGGTCACTTTACTCCTCCTACTAGTTTTAGGTAATTAAAGTGAGTGACAGTTCAAGGATTTGGGTCCAAAGTTCGACTTTTCGACAGGATGCACGTCAATCATTTTGAGTGACGCTTTCCTGTTAAAAGTCCAAGGGTCGGGTTTTATAGCGTCTGACTGGCGCCATAGCCCATTAATGATGCTAAAAATAGCTCAAGGTCTCAGGTTTCTAACCTCAAAATCTATCATTTGTACCCAATAATACGCTGTATTCAGACGAATGTATTACTTAGATTCGATACCTAAATATAAGTATTCCTAAACGTAATTAGTCTATAATTTCGTAGATATAAGTAAACAATTACAATTATTGAATATTTCGTAGTCTTATACATATATAATATCAAATCTTCATTTTAAGCGATTTGAATCTTCCCGCCAATAAACTTACTAGATTGATCAGTCTTTGGTGAAAGGGTCTTAGCGCCCTGGAGCTTTAGTTTCAAGAACGGCGCATACCGTTATAGGATTGAATAATAGGCGATTTTACCCACTTCTTCTTTTTTAAGAACAGCCAATGGCTGATCTACGTTGACACCATACTTGCTTCAGCAGCCTTGTATATACGGTCACGATCTAGTGTTAGAATTTTATATTACCCAGTGGTATATTCTGAAGCGAATGCAAACGTTCTCTCCTATCAAGGAGAGAAAAGCAATGGCCTATGCACAGTGGCGCCCAGGGGCGGGCATCTAGAGCACGCTACATGCGCAACTGGTGACACCCGTGCCCGACACCACTGCTCATGCGCTAGTGTACGCGTGCGGCAAATGTACAATTGTTGAAAGGAAGAAAATCTGATTTAATCGGTTTTTAAATTATTTATTCTGTCAAATTTTTAGGTTTTTCATTTTTTTTTTAATTTAAACACGTGTCAGACAACTGGTAGGGAGGGATTAGCTAAAAACTGGTAACTACTGAAGGGGGGAGGAAATTTTAAGGCTTTAGAGACCTGTGATGAGGGTGCCACGTATGTTATCGAAACGGGGGCAGGCCCACACGATGTGATCCAAATCTTCATCAATATCAGGATTGCAAGTACACTGGCTTGAATTTACAAGGTTTTTTTGGGCTAAACTAGCATTAAGCGAATAGTGATTGATCCTCATGCGACAGAGAGAGACTTTCCACTCTCTTGGTGCAATGAAGGAGGAAACCCAAGGTTTTTGCCTATGTTGGTAGAAGCGCTGAGTGTAGTGCACGCCCTTTCTTTCTCCAACCTTAGTATAATAATCCCTACAGCTATCTAGAAGAGATTTTTGAGCGGAATCAAAGAAGTCAGAACTGGGTAAAGAAACACGAAGAAGAGCGCCGTCAGCAGCCGCTGACTTAGTGGCCAGGTCGGCATGCTCATTTCCTCGAATTCCCTTGTGTACAAGGATCCAAACTACCATTACTGTGCGATTGAGCTTGTCCAGAGTCGCCAGTCTATTTCTGATCACAAAAATGATGCAAGATTTGATTTTGTTGGGGCACTCAGCTACCATGCTATTAATGATGCTTAAGGAGTCTGAAAAGATAACTGATTTAGTGATGTTATTTTTAATAATGTAATCTAGAGTGTACATAATAGCATACGCTTCAATGGAGAAAATTGTAGCAAATTTAGAGATTTTCCAAGAGCAGGTGGTTTCCGTTGAAGGGC
>JAABKJ010011621.1:0-10704 GCA_011634705.1 Andricus grossulariae
GCTCTGCACCTATCGCTTGGAACTTCTTGACCTAAAATGCGGTTACGGTATGCTAAGGTGGAAAGGACACTTTCCTGACTTGCGAAAATTAAACCCTCTGTACCTGAATTAAGCCCTGATGATAAAAGTTTCGCAGTAAATCCCATTCATGGCCACGTCTCACAACCGTGAGATGGGTATATGATATATATATATATATATATATATATATTGAGAATATAAAAAAATATTAAAATTCAGTGAAATGTGCAACTTAGGAGGGTTCTGAGTTAAAGATAATTAAACTGATAAATATTTAAAACTTAATCTGAAGATTAAAAAGACTCAAATTTAATGCGGTTGAAATCTGAAAACTTATTACATTGATTTATATTTAGAAATGATTGAAATGGTGGAAATTACACAATATAATTCTAATTACATAAGGAAAATAATCAGATATCTAAAATAATATGAAACATCCAATGTTGAAAATTGGCAATGAATTTCATGAGGGTGCACCATTGTGCATCACATATGTTTTTCTCTAGTTCTCCGCCAGTAATCATAGCATTTAACTGATGAAGTTGAGACTAGTTCACACCGCTGGATGCAAGCAAAACTCGCTATGATACCGAATGAAGACAAGAAATAAAAAATTACCTTTTATCTTATATTTTTCAATCGATTAATCTCTTGTGGACAAAAAACGAATGGAAAGACAAATCAGGCAATCAAGAAATCGTAAAGTCAATCAAATCTTTGGGGAAAAAGGAAAAAAAATTCTGGTAATATTGATTAAGGCAATAAAATTAACCGAAAATTTGTTTTCCAGAGTGGCAAATTAAGACATGAATCAAAAGTGTGAATCTTCTTCATTCTTGGCTTAAAATTACTTTCGCCTGAGTGCAATTGTGCGGTTTGTTGCAAGAACAGCCTACTCACATTTTTTTCGGTCTTTAGTCCAATCCAGTCTAGTCACGTGACTAAATGCTCGCGAGATATCTGCCGGTAAAGAAGTGCGAGATGCAATGCCAGCCTAATTGAAATGGTAATTCGTAAACACAAAAGTTGTGTTAGGAGAATTTTCAAATGTGGGAAGATCGCGGAATGTTATCAAGGGATATCTATATTAATAATATATACCTATATAATTAAAAAAAAGGGTCAACAGCAAATCGCAGGGTCCCACTGGGAGAAACTGCGATCTGTGAAACACTGGCTCTCAGTAGAACCACGGTAAATCACACTTATGTATACGTCTCACGACCGTGAAATGGGTGGCCACACGGCACGATGAAATCACAATGACAGGCCGGTGAAACCCTCGTGTGTCTTCAGGATACCGAGATTTCTGCCTCCATTTCGCAAGTGCCTTGGCTCGTTTTTGGCACTCGGGTATGGCTTTGGGGTTACGGACCAGTGATAGTTTCTCACCTCCGAGAGCATCGATCACAAGGACAATTATTTTAACCGAATATTTTGGCTACAGTCGCTGCAGCTTCCTTTTAATGTCTTTATACCTCTACTCCTTTTTCTTTTCCTTAGCAGTGATGTTGTAGTCGCCGGAGCCAAGAATTCGATCACGAATATAGTACGATTCTCGAAATCCTGGAGATCGATATCAGGTCTCATGTGTGCAATGGAGACTGCGCTCCGAAAATCGTAGTTCCAGAAAATTTGGTACTTCTCGTTTTGGATAATTGACTCTATCTTTCTCGGAGCGTTTGGCAGGGCAGGAACGTGGTGATGCACTCTTAGGGCCGCATTATATCTGTAAAGATACTTGCCGAAAGCTGAGTTGCACCTGAGCGAGGTTTCGTAAACGGTGACTCTGGGATACCGGGCTACTTTGTAGAGTATGCAACCTTATCCTTGCATGTCGGGCTTCACACGGATGGACGAACCGTTTTCCCTAGCTCTTCCTGGGAACAACAATGATAACACCAAATATAGTTGCGGGAGCCAATCGAGACAGAGCTAATACGATGGACTCGCAAGATCTCAATACTTTTGAGTTGGCGGATCGACTGAGGGACGACCTTTTGCAGTGCTGCGATAGCAGTATGGCTCCTTAGCGACAAGGTTACATGGCGCGACTGCATGGTATGTGGTGCAAGAAACACCCTGAGCTCTCGCAGTTTTCGCAATAACTTCTGCGAAATCGTACCGCTGAGCTCCGGCAAAAGGTTTATATGTGCGGAGCGCCTACTCTACCGCAGCCAGAACAAACCAGTAACAGAGAAAGAGAGGCGACATTGAGTCCAACGGCGAGCAGGCATCCAATGGAGAAAGAGCGATGCTTTAGGACCAGGAGAAACATCAACATCAAGGTTTTTCTGAAGCCCAAAGATCTGGCTGAATTGGATGACACGCTTCGTGGATATTTTTCCGTAGACTCCGACCACTGGATCATCAATTGCAGTGTGTATGATCAGCGAGAACTTTGGCTGATCATAAATCCAGCAAACGAATGCATCAACTCAGCACAAAGATAGACTGTGCAAAAAAGTTCGATTCCCGCATTCAGTGTGTGATTTACCACGTAACGTCTGGCAGGAATTTTACTGCCAGGGTCCAACTGTTGGCGCATGAATTGCTGCTGACCATCAGGCAGCATATCGTTGACAGAATGTGGGTACTATCTGACGCCAGGGGAAGTATAGAGCGGAGGGAGAGGTGGGTCAGAGAAAGCGAACAGTCCTTCTCTGACCCATCTCGACTCTTCCAAGACCATCCAGTTACTTTTGACCACCCGCCCACACCAGAGGAGGTTGAGGCATTCTGGAGAAAAGGAGGAATGCCCGCCTATAAACTACCGAGGAGGTGAAAAAAGTATTAAGAGACATGAGGCACTATTCTGCTCCGAGATCCGATGGTATCAAGACCTTCTGGTGGAAGACGTTTCCCTCAACCCACCAGCATCTGGCCGCATTTTCACCTCATATCTAAAGACGGAAGAGCCTATCCCAGAATGGTTGGTGGAAGGACGCACAGTGCTCCTACCGAAATTGGGCAACTTTTCTGACCCTAAGAATTACAGTCCAATAACTGGTCTGAACACGCTGTATAAAATCTTTACAGCTATCCTAAGTAACAGAATTGTTCGTACAATCGAACCTGTGTGGCAAGAGATGTACGGACAACGCTGCTCAAATAAAGGCGTAGCAGGATGTCGGGATATCCTGCTAATCGATAGATGTGTCTGCCAAGACGCTGCCTATCGATGGCCTGGATCGACTACCGGAAAGCTTTCGATACAACCTCCCATATACTTATCATTTGTCTGTTGGAAAACTTAAAGGTTCATCCACACATCGTGAGGTGCATAGAGAGATTAATGCCGCTTGGGAAATCCAAATTTACTATCTCATCTGGAAAACATCGTGTGACAACTAATAACGGCACCTTTCAGTGAGGCGTCTTTCAGGGCGACACAATGAGCACTCTCCTCTTTTGCCTCACATTATTGCCATCATCTCTCGCACTTCGCTATTCCCAAGGGTACTCCTGCGGCAATCTTGGATATCGAAAGCATAATGTAACTCATATATTTTAGATGGATAGGGTTAATTTCAAGCGAGGAAAACTTAGTGGCATCCCCGAAGACCCTGAGCTCGCGGACAGAAGCGGTATACGACGCCTTGACGCTGGAGAGACCTATACATACCTGGATGTGCCATAGAGCCGCATTCTGGACGTATCTAGAAAGTTCCTCTGAACTTTCGACGAGGAACAAAGTGTCTGCAACGAATATGCTTGCCGTCCCGGTAGTACTCTATTAATTTAGAGCGGTTCCATGGGCTAAGGACGATCTCAGATCCTGCGATATTGGGTCGCGAAATGTTTGCACATGAACAAAAGCATGCACCTTAAGTCTTCTTTTTGGCTTGACAACAGAATCGTTCTGGGCACAGCACCTATAGTTACACATGGGCGAGACCCTCTTCTTAAAATGGTCAGGAAATGGTGAGAATTCATCGTTCGTGGTTAAAAGTTAATTCTTTTTTAATGAGAAGTCGACTATCATATTTTTTCGTGCAGAATTCATCTCTGTTTGTTAAAGATTCTACTATTTAGCTGAACATTTATTGTTAGGTTGAAAATTCAACTATTTTTCTAAAAAGTTATCTCTTTTGAATTAAAAATTTAACTGTTTTTTTTCTTCAATTTCGTCTTTTTTGATAGAAAAGCCGTCCTTTTACATTAATAATACATCTTTCGGTAGAAAAGTAATATTTTTTAATTGAAATTTCATCTTTTATGGTTGCAAGTTAGTTCTTTTTAATTAAAAAAGCTACTATTATTTGTTTGGTGCAGAATTCATCTCTTTTGGTTAATTTTTCTACTATTTGGTAAAAGCTGTTGAAGTTTCCAAACTAAAAATTAGAGACGTAATGTCTTTGATGAGTTATTTGATTGAAAAAGGAAAGCAGTTTTTTATCACATTTTGCATCGTTCAACAATACAGAAGATCCCGAAGAGGCGGACGGCATTGAAAGTGATGAAGAGTAGATGAAGAGATTTTCTCATATTCAATAAATAAGAATAAGTTTATGTGATTTCAGTAAAATTGATTTTTAATTAGTACGTCTGACTCACATCCTTAGTCAAGGGAAAATGTTGAATTGACACAAAAATAATCAATTTTCGGAGGAGATAAACTTATTCATACAAGTACATAAGTAATATGGCTAGGTATAAATTAATATAATTTCTAGAAAATTAGTGAGAAAATTGGCATCAATATTTTTTGAACGCATATAGTAAAATATGAACAAACAATGAAAGCCTCATGATTGTTTTCATTCTTGCCTGAAAATAAAAATAACATTAACTTGCATATAACATTCACTTGCATATAAGCCTCATTCCGATTTTAGAAGCTCGAAAAGTGAAAACCCCATTATAAATTCACACGATATAAGCCGCGCCCTGCTTTTTAAGCTCCAAAACACTTAATAAAAGGTGCGGCTTGTATGCGAGAAAATGCGGTAGATTTCGCGTATACTGGGAAAATATTTATAAATTTAAATAATGCAATAAAAGTTATGAGTTTCAATAAAGTATTCAAAGTACCTCTTATTTTGCTGCAGCTACCCAGTTTAATTTTGTATTGCCGACACATTTTTCTTGCATAGCTTTTATAAAATTAATTAATTAATTTTCTTCTTGCAATACTAATTCGAGTACATAATGCCTCATACAAGGTCAGAGCCAAATGTTGGATTTATACGCATTGGCGATTTTTAATTGACTCATAACATTATAACAGTTTAAATGTAAACATCACCTAGAATTAAATCAAAAACTTTAGGACTATCATCCTAACACCTACCTTCGCACCTAACACTCTTTTGTCTTTAGCCACTTTTAAAATACAATACAACATTTGTCTTTATTAAACAATACTATGATTTGTTTAAGGCAGGATTCTACTTTCGAATGCGCGAAAAAAATTCTATTTTTGTAAATTTTTGTTTGTAAGCATTAAGAAAGATATTGATGTAGGATTTGTTATGCTTGATAAATATACTCTTAAAATACATTTAAAAAATTTCTTTAGTTTATCTTATGCGCTCTATATACATTTAAATGGCACTTGAACGCGCTTTTCTCGAAAGCACATTTTTTACCGCTTGTTAAAAAAATCTCCGAAACTACAGAATCGATTGATCTGAAATTTTTACCACATATTCTGTACATATACATCAACTGGTGGTAGCAGATTTTTTCATTTACATGCAAAAAAATGGCGGCAATTCGAAAAAAAATCTCATTTTTTTGCTTATTTTTTGCAAAAAAATAATAGTAGAAAACAAATGTTATATAAATCTGCTACCTCCAGTTGATGTATATGTTTAGAATATGTGGTAAAAATTTCAGAACAATCTATTCGGTAGTTTCGGAGATTTTTTTAACAAGCGGGAAAAACGTGGTTTCGTGAAAAACGCGTTCAAGTGCCATTTAAATATATATAGAGCGCATACACTTAACTGAAAAAAAATTTTAATGTATTTTTTAAAAGTATATTTATTAAGCATAACAAACCCTACATCAATATCTTCCTTCATGTTTAAAAAAAAATTACAAAAATAGCATTTTTTTCGCGCGTTCGAAAGTAGAATCCTGCCTTAATAAAAAAAATCCAAGGGTAAACATTCAGGGCCGTGTGAATCATTTCAAATTGGAATATATGCGCGTGAGCACACGCGCACTGCCCCCTTTGCCGCTACGCTGCTGTTTGTCACGCATGACTGAGCACCGCCTCTGTTTCGGTCCCGCGGTCCCCGCATCATCAAAATGCCGAGGACTGAAATTCTAGGAATACCATAAACCCAGGTTACTTAAATCTACAGTTCAGTGTATTTTTTTATTTCTTTTTCATTGTATAATATTTTATATTTTATACGTCCAATAAATATATAGTCGAGAATTTAACCATTTCGGCAATGTGGTGTACACCTAGGTTAATATATCGTGGAATCAATGGAAATCTATGTAATAGTTTGAAAATCAGTGCATTCTTTTGAAAATTTTGTGAATCTCTTAAAATTTTTTAAGACATTTGTAAATTCCTTAAGATCTTTCGAAATTCCGTTAAATCTTTTGAAAACTTACGAAATCCTCTAAAATCCGTAGATATACTTTGGAATTTTTTGAAACCTCTTAAAATCCTTTGAAATCCCCTAAAGCCCTTTGAAGTCTTATGAAATTTCTACATATCACTACAAATCTTCAAAGTCCATTTAAAATCCCCTTACACCGTTCAAAATTCCGAGGGGTTAAAAATTCGTGAAGTCAGGTGTACACCTTCGCTGAAGTCACTGGCGTGAAGTCACTTGAATTCACATGAAGTCACTGAAATCACTTGAAGTCAATGTACACTCCATCGGTCTCGTTGTGAACCCCTCGGAAATTCGTAAAAATACTTTGGTATCTCTTGAAATCCTTTGATATCCCGTTTCTTCTTTTAAAATATTTCGAAATCTCTTGAAATCCATTAAAAACGATTTGATATAATTCTCACTTTATAGGGGGAAAGTTTATCAGCGAAGTAGGTCACATGTTTGCATGGGTGAGATGAAGAGGGTGACTCCTGGGGTGCTGCGTTCAGCGGTGAGAGTTAAGAGGGCGTCTAAGAGAGGGAGTGAGAGGGCGAGTGATGTTAGTGTGCGGTGCGAAATGGCGGAATTGAATCTCGTGGGTGAGAAAGAAAGAGTTCGAAGGAGTAGAGATCAGTGGTTGTGTGTGCCGTTGAGCACTGCACTGATACGGTGTAGTTCTAAAAAGCTAAGGAGTGAGGGAGAGTGCGTACTCGTGACGTCATGCGCCGAAGCTCGATGCGCTGGTATGGCGCGGTTGGTCCCAACCATGGTCGTAGGAATAAGAGGGGACTAAACTCTGTTCAGCAAGAGAATACCCAACGTCGCGCAGTTTTTTCAGGAAAGGGCGGAGTAAATCCTGCTGTGCTCTTCTCGGAACAATCGGCCCATATTTGGGCCGAGGTTTGACCAACCGTCGGGTGCATCATGATGACTTGTACAAGCCAATGTTATGCCGATGGTCGGGCCATCTCTCGCGCAGATTCAAGTCGACCCTTAATTTTACGGACTTTTTGAGACAACGAACCAGAGTTTATCCGACGGTCTGCTCATACTCGGCCCAAGGTTTGACCTACCGTCGGGTGCATCACGGTGACTCGCGGCTTACCGACTGCTGTATCCAGAGTCAGACCGACCAAATTTTCGCGATCGTACCGACCAATCTGCCACAGTTCATCCGACGGTTGGCCCAACGTTGGGCCAGAATTGGGCCGACAGTCGGCTTTTCGCCCGCTGCCGATGTCAGTTGCCAACGTCGGTGGGACCATGGAAGCTTAAAAACACCTTAGTCGGCCCAACTCTGGTTACCGTAGATCGGTTACCAAAGCAGGGACGACTTTGGGCCGTTGGTCAAGCTCTGGCATCCGACCGAATTTCGCACCTGGGAGTGGGTATACATTAGGCGTTAAGAGCGATTTCTCCAATTTGTTGAACTTTAAAACCTGAAAAATTGCTTAAAATAATAATATTTTTTATTATTTTTGTACTCTCATGTGCTTTAGATACTCGTTAATGGATTGGCATCGATATTTCATAAAAAAAAATCAAACTCATTTTTTGACTTTTGACCACCTTTTCGACGATCCGGACCTCTGTGCGCCGTACGCGCTGCTCTTTTCGCTCCAAAGTTCGAGCACGCCTAGGACGCGCGACTGTTGGTTCTCGCGCCTCGCGCTTGATGATATATTTATCTTGCGCTTTGCGCTCGATAATGTCTTTACCTCGCGCTTCGCGCACGGTCTTTGTATTACCCCCAAATTTGTGCACAGGCCTTTTAATACTAAAGGTCAAAAACATCGACGACTGTCATTTGGTGATTGTGAATTGTTTTGTTAGAGCTCATTTGGCTTTAACGAACACATTCTCATCACGTATCTCGTGCTTCGTACTCGATTTTGTCCAAAATGTGAACTTTTCTACATTATGTCCAACACTATTATATCAAATCTATATTATCTTTGTTTTTGTACCTCGGTTTGGTACTGCTTATTCAGATATTACAAATTAATGTGCAAATTTTATTTTTCATGATTACTTTAATATTTGCTCCTTATTTTGCATACATTTTTATTCTCACCTACCCTGAACAATGTCATTTCAATAAATTTATATTATCACATTCATAATATGCATTGGAATTGAAACATACGTATTTTTGTTGTCTTTTTTTATAATTAAAAAAACAGTGCGCATCCTATAAAGAAAAAATGATGTTATCGTACCTTTTATTGCAACTTGTGTCGTTTCTCCATAAATTTAATTCGTTTATTTTCCACGTTATTTTTTACGATTTAAACTGAAAATACGCATCGTAGTTTAAAGTCGTTCTAACTAAAGTAGATATAATTTAGGGGAAAATTTTTGTTAAATAAAAGTTATTGTAGCTTGTTTCATTTTTCCAAAAAGTTAATTTTCTATTTTTAATGTATTTTTATAACAAGAGTTTATAACAAATTTGTAGGTCTTTTTTAGTTGATCGACTTTTGTCTCCTCATTTTTTTTCGTCTCTTGTGTCGTTTTTTCAACAGTTTAATTTTTTTATTTTTATTCTTATTTGTTACGATTGAAAGAAAATCTACTCGTCCTATCAAGAAATGATAAGTAACAAATTTCTAGCTCTTTTTTGACTTATCAACTTTTGTCAAATTGTTTTTTTTTAAGCAGCTTGTGTCGTTTGTCCAAAAATTTAATTCGATTAAAATGTTTTTTACGAATAAAACAAAAAACACGCGTCCAATCAAAAAGTGATTCATAACAAATTCGTAGATCTTTTTTTGGGTGCACAACTTTTGTCTTTTCATATTTTTTTGTATCTTGCATAGTTTGACAGGAAAATAGAATTTTTCATTTTTCATTATTTTTCGTGCGATCAAAATTTGAATTTTCGGTTTTTCGAAAAAATTCGAAAAGTTGTCATGATAATCTTCTAGGGCTTTCAAAAAGCAACGTTTTTCTTTTCTTGACTTTTTTCCACACCGAGCGTTGTTTGGCTCAAAATGTTCATTTTCGTTTGTTTTTGTGGATTTTGAACATGCTATATCTCTGGTCATTTGTTTTTGATCAAAAAAAGTCATTGGGATAAATTGTTCGTATTTTCGAGTAGTATGAATTTCCGTACATAGAATTGTTAAATCTTCCAAAAATGGTCTGAAACATTTTGAAAATGCTTTAACTTTTTGAATTTTCATCCAAAATAGCTGGTTACCGAACTCTTTCTTTCTTTTTAGGCCTTAAAAAGGTGTGCGAAAGCACAATCCAATCTGATCAATCTTTTGAAAGTTATCGTGCCTACAGGATACAGACAGACATACAGACAGACACCTTCGTAAAAATCGTTTTTTCGGACTCAGGGGGTCTCAAAACGTGGATATTTGATGAAAACCCACAAAGTCAAATTTTACATGGAACTAATATAATACCTTAACATTAGAATGAGAATGTAAAAAATGTCATTTTCCGGCCAAACTATGTGAGACATTAAAGAATATTAACAAGCAAAATTGTTCACCTCAAAAAGGTCTACTCTCAAAAAGGTCTAGTTTTTTTTATTAGAATTGGCGCAGTTATGATTTCTTATGTACAAGCACCTAACCAAAAAGGGGGTTTGACCATAAAACCAGACTTTGGGGGTGTATGAGAAATTTTGCATATGACACTTTTTTTAGTTTCACTAGGCCTACAATGTCCAATATAAATGTATAATACAACTCAATAATTAATTACATGAAAATTTTATCTATGGAGATAGTTAATTGAATATTATATATACGCTCATTGCTTATATATGAAAATATTTCCTTTTTGTTGCAAATTGACGCAGTTAAACGCTATGGAAATTATGACTAAATATTGTAGTGCCCCGGGTAGAAACTGCCTCTTTATGCCTAAACTAAATATTGGCTCTTACGAGGCCGCAGCCAGATTTTGTAGCTAGAAAAATCTAGGCTTTCCCTCGGCTGGCCCTCGACAGGTTATTGTCGTGTGCTAATTGTCTTAAATTATCTATTTACTTACTTTTTGCACCATATTTTTTAATCAAACGTGATAAGAGACTTTATTCATAAAGATATATTTTAAAAACAATTTCTTTCAAATAATTGTTTTCTCGTGGGGACCTTGT
>JAABKJ010011622.1:0-10704 GCA_011634705.1 Andricus grossulariae
CATCAAACATTTTTCAAATCTGAAAGAACCTACGTGTTCTGCAAGAGATAAGGAATGTATGGCCGTTTATAGAATGTGGACAAGTCTAATAATAAACTATTTATAGCGGTTTAAACATTTAAATTGTTAATAACTAATTAACCGATGATTTTTAGACAATCCACCCTCGAAATTCGTGTTCAGCGGGTCAAAATACATAAAAAGCACTTGAGTGGAGCCCGTTACCCCTATCGGCCACGACACCCTCCCCCCCTGGCTCCTAGATTAACATTAACTTGAGTATTGGACGTTGACAAGGATTTTGAATTGGATTTCAATATAATTTAAAATTTTTAAATTTCAATTTACGCAGACAGTCAAAATTGATCAATAAGATTTATGACCGCAGATATTTCGGATCTTTTCATAAATTCCAGGCATTTTCGTGTTTTCCCGGATATTTAGACACCCTGTAAAACGTTTGCATAAAATTTGCACATCTAATACAGGTACAGAAACCCCCTAAATTGTAAAGCATGAAATATTCCTTCGGTGAAAGAAAGTGCTATTCACGCGATATCAAATCAAATAATTTCAAACATAATTAATTTTTTAAAAGAAAATCAGTATAAAATATATCAAAAATGGAGGACTTAAGACGATTTCACTCAAAAAAATCTCGAGTAAATTAACCAGAATGTCGAATTACCCGTTTGGAAATGCAAATGGGAGGCTGGTCGGGTACCCGACAAGTTGCCCCCACTTTAAGTCGGGGGCTATTCGGGACAACTGATTAGGGTACCCAACTAGTTTCGTCACGGTGAATTAGTCGGGGGCTGGCCGGTTGACCCGACTTATCCTAGTCGGGGTCTAGTCGGGTACTGTCCAGGTGAAAATATACCACCAGCGCAGTACCACTATTGCTATACTCCAAAGATATAACAAAAAAGGTATTTAAAAAATAAATAATAATTGATAGCGAGTATTTTGTCCATAAATCTTAATCGCCCTGCTTAGAATGAATACATATATTACATTTTTTAACATTATTTTACAAATAACATTTCTAACGCTACGGAGTTTCGAACCTACATATATACCTGAATCTGTCGCCTAGCAGTCTTATCCATTACTCTATACCTACAGAATTGAAAAACACTGAAAAAACCATCCTCATAAGCCATAGCTCAAAAAAGTTATGACAACCATTTTTTAACTCTTTTATCACAATAATTTTTTTATTATTATACGACATCATGCAGATGTAAAATTAATGAACTATCAACAGAAATATGAATAAAATGATTTTTAAATAAACAATTCAAATCGCTTATAATTTTTCTTCGTGTAATATTTTGTTTTTTCGCGTTTTAGACTATTTCACAACTTTTGATAAAGACATAAAATTTCATTTTGAATGTGTATTTAAAATTTGTATCAACGGAACTTAGAAATTTTATCGCGTACTGCGACAATTTTTTTAATAACAAATTTTTTAAGACTTGCCTGTAACGTTTTTCTTTGTAGGTGTTTTAGACTATTTTACGATGATTAAGAATGACATCAAATGTAATTTTTTCTGAACATTCACAATTTATCTTAAAGATGGAACTTAGAATTTTTTCCTTGAAAAAAAAAAACAATTGTTTTCGCGATATTTGTATTCATAGTTTTTCGAAATTTTAGAACACATGGACAGTCTTAAAGTCTCGTTGAATTGATATTGAAAATGTTATATTGAAATAAAAATAGCCCGACCAGAGCCCGACTAGAACCCGCCTAGGAATTTTGACATAAAAGTAGCCTACACAGAGGATTAAGATTTTTTTGAAATAGCTCGACGAGTCCCCGACCAGCACCCGACTAGAAATGTTCACCAAAAAGAACCCAACTAGGGTCCGACCAGTCCACGACTAGGGTCATTGCCTACACAATTTTAAGACTAGCGCCCGACTAGTGCCCGACTTTTCATAGGCTCAAGTGGGGCTATTTCTACACGGGTAAATCTGAACATACAAGAAATTCTGGTCATTTTAAACTGAAATCTGGTTGTTTTAATTTATTTTTATTTGTTTTAACTAGAAAATCTAATTTTTAACTAGAAAATCTAATTGTTAACTAGAACTTCTTGTCAGTTCATATTCACCGATAAGTTTTTCCTGACTGTTTTTCTATAATTTGGAGTACCGGATCTGTTAGAATTATTTTGTATCTGATGGCGTTCGTGTTTTCATAGAATAGATGTTTATAGGAAGAATTAAAGACTCGTTAAATTGATCCTTGACAATCGGAATTCTTGTAGTTTCTTGTTAAAGCATTTGCCTATTTTTATGCGGTCGGCCGCGCTGATGACGTCATAAAACTTCCCCTTTTCAACTTCTCCCGTATATTGTGTTCGATATTTAATGGAACAGACAGGGAAAAGGATACTAATAATATATTCTTTCTCACGGCATCAGAGAATATAAAAAGGCTCTTGTGTGTATATTGATACAAAGGTTAAACTCAACGATGTACGCGGCACAAATAGCCCCAAGGTTTCTTCGAGACCAATGGAAACCAGTCACTGACCATTATTAATTATTTATAATGTCTATTTCTGCTTATCGAACCAACATTCACGATCTGTTTTCAAGCATTGTCCGCAACATTCCCAATAATATATCAAAACTGTCTCTCAAAGATAAAACAGGATTTTCCCAATACATATAAAAGCACTCTAAAATCATTCCAAAATAATACCTAATGAAATTTGCGATTTGTACAATTTTCAGTTTAAAATACACTTTTTGACTGTATGTTTCATTCAATCTTTCATATTTAACTGTGTTTTTAATATAATGTGGGAGGCCCATGTGTTTGAAAAAATACAATTTAATAGGCACAAAACAAGGTCAAGATAAATTTAGTTTTAATTCAATTTTAATACCATTTTTAATGAAGTTGTTATCTCTATAATAGTATACTATTTTATTTATTACTTTTTGTACATCCCTAGTTTTTATGCAAGTACTTGAGTTGCTTGTAAATCACTCAATTGCTGAAGTAATTTCCGCTTGGATCCGATGAGATAAATTCAATGAAAACAATAGTCATATTCATGGAATTACCTGTCAGTCGATAGATTGTCAATATTATTAACAGATAGTCCGTAAAATGAGATTGTTTAAGGTCTGCTGATGATAATATATTGGATATCAATTTTAATTATCTCTGAAATTAATCCATCAAAAGCGTTCAAAGGCTTAATTAAGGCTCAACCGATTAAACCCAACATTATATTTTGTAATGATGATGTATTATAATTTAATAAAATCGTATCTAATTATAATTTGATTCTATTTGAATTAAATATTCAGTGTAAAGAGTACAAAAAAGTTGGTAATTTTTGTTAGGAATCAAAAATTTTATTTCAAAAACATAAACAATTTTTTTTATAACTAAGCACAAAGTGTATGATTTTTCTATTTTACTACTCTGAATCATTTTTTAAAAAAAGGAAGACAAGGTTAATTAACTCATCTTTTCTTCTTGCTCTCACAAAAAGTATTATAAAAATGACAGCAGTGCAATGGAACTATTGATACAATTTCAAGAAAACAATAATTTTTTCGTATTTTAATTTTTCTGCGTAACTATTTATAACCTGTATAGTTATCAAGTAGAGTAATAAATGTATGTATTAATTAATATTGTCGAGTTTTCTTTCTTTGTAAAGCAAAAACTTGCCACAGAATGTAAATTTACGCTCGATTTGTTCAGAAATCGTTCGGAATTTAATGAAGAAATGCAGGAAGTTTTGTCGACGAGTATATTTTATCGGGCATATACTAAAAATATATGAAACAATAATGTTTGAAAATAATGAATAATGCTAACAGGGATTGATTATACTTTGTGTATTCTCTGCCGGCATATTTTGGCGGATTTTAATTTTCACTTCTGGCATATTTTTCTCTTCAGGAGAGAGGAGTACCAAACCTCATTTTGTCCAAGAATCGCAAGATTATATGCAGGAGGGGAAAACAGGTATTGCACTTCTTTAATTTTCGCCAGCTGAGGAATAACGATACATACTCGGGATACAATCGCAATCTACCATCACTGAGTCGCATCATTCGAAATAGGCGCGTCCCTAAATTTTGTATACCGACATATATTGCCAGATATAAATGTTTGAACTTGTTGGAATTAACCTTGAATTCTTTGGAATTAATCATAAATTCTTTGGAATTCATCATAAATTCTTTGGAATTCTCTAGAATTCTTCAGAATTAAATCACGTTGACGATAAGATATGCCGAAAGAGAAAATTAAAATCCGACATATTTTATCGGAAAGCAATACTCGACCTTGATTATCATCCTATCAAAGTGAAAACTGTGTTCTCGTTCTTTTTTCTTTGAGAAATTGTTTGCAGCAGCCAGTAAATAAATTCAGAACTCTTTTCTGTTGATTAAAGATTATATCAGAGTTTAAATAGAATATTGTAGTCTTCTATGAGTCTAGACTATCAAAATTTGTATTCCGATCCAAATAGATGAAGTGTTGGGGCACTTGAAAAATTGTTTCTGCGTCTGTATAGTTTTAACAAATCGAAACGAGTTTCGAAACCAGCGTATATACCCTCATTATGGCGTATACTATACTTAATCATTTATTTCTTAATGTTTTAACTATATACTTTTGTTGATAATAAAATACTGGAATTTTGGAGTAAGTTTAAAATCTGTTAGAAGTTTCGAATTTTGTAAAAGTTGAAAGCTGTTAGGGAAGTTTTATTGTATTCTAGAAAGTTGAAAGATGTAGAGAGATCCACTTCTGTAGATTGTGCGAATTTTTGCCAAAAGTTAGGATGAGTAATAATGATGAACTGCCTAGAATGAGAAGCGAGCACCAAAGAACTGTGTTTACATCTGCTATAAAATGATATCGTTTTTCAAAGTAAATTTGAACAATGAGATTGTTTTTCCCTTGATTAGCATTGGCGGCTACTCTTAATCAATATTAGAAAATTCCTAAAGATTCAGATGTTTAGATCGAAAAAGATGAATTAAAATTGAGAAAAAGAAACTTGCTTCATTCCAACTCATTAGGGTAATTCGAGTTTAGTCTGAGTTCTAAAAAATCGTGAGTAATTTCGACGAAGTAAGTGAGTAAGCAATAATAAATTGTTTTTCACATGTTTGATAATGACATATAAATATAAATATAAATTCATTTCGTGTGTTTTAACATGCTGACAAAATATCATGCATTGTGACGTAGGGATAGTAAATATTAATGAATATATCCTGTGCGTGGCTTTTATCTATTGAAGAGTAAATAACGGAAACTTCTTTTGGACACTCTAGTTTTATATTCCATGAAAATAAATCAACGATACCCAGAAGTTTACAAATTCAACTTCAATGTGTACAGCCGTGTATTGCGCAGAACTTTATTGCTATGTCGAAATATAATATAACTCATTTAGACATTTCAATATTTCATTAATCCAAATAAGTTTTCTTGTCGCAATAAAATAAAATTAAATGAAGAAATTTCATTTTATTTAATCAAATCACTCACTCATCGGGGCATGAATATTATTATTAATAATAACCGTAATTGACTTCTAATTTTGCACTTAAAAAAAGATGAATGTTGACTTGGGGAGATTGAAAATGGGACAGGAGGGTTGGAAAAGTGGTTGTGAGTTGTAAGAGGGGTTTGAGGGGGTGTCAAAGCGTCAGTTTGTATTTCATGATGATTCCGGGCATCGCATAAAGTAGTTTTGGACATTGTCATATGCCCCAAACAAAAAATTCTGTAATAATAGACAGTACATTTTGGGTGTTTATGACAAGTGACCGACATAGATAATTATTTCATGGAACAATTTTACGAATGATCTGTTTCAATTTATACAGTTAAATAGTTATCAAAGATATTCTGAACTATTATGGATAATCTTGCTTTAAGTGGAATGAATAATGAATAGATTCCCGATTAAAATTCTTGCCTTGAAACGCGAAACTTTAGTTTCCTTGGTTCTTAAGAGTTTTAGCAGTCTTGGGCATTGGCTCGGAATTATTAGATTTTTAAATGGTCGTTCAAAAGCGTTGAAGTACCAGTGTGTTAAAAGTGCGAATTTTATTCCAGCTCATCCAAGCGAATTAGAGTCTTAGAGTTATTCTTCATACAATTTTGAAAATTACATTCTTTGTAGTTTTAAACAGGATTTAAAGGCATAGATTAAAATAATTTAAATTCTTATTTAAAATTTTTAATTTATATTATAAAATATTATTAAGACCTGGTTGTTAATATAATGAAATTACCCACGAAACACTTTACATTTTATATTCTTTCTGATTTTAAAAGGTTCTCCAGATTCATTTGTTCCAAAAGTAAAATCTGTAACCCTATTACTTAGTTAAATATGAACATTTTCCTGAATTATTAATTGTAGATGTTACATAATATTTATGTGTACTCTTATGCCTAGCTTAAGTATTTATTTTTACTATGATAAATTCAATATATAAAAAGGTTAATGAGGTTTAAGAATTTATGACACAGGTTAAAATTAAATCTTATAATATACTACTACTTAGTCGCAATCGAATTTCATGCAGATTATATTTATCTACCTGCTAGTAATCGCGGCAATGCACGTAACATAATTTTTATACTTTTTAGCGTGTCAAGAAAAAATCAATTCACAAGTGTTGAAAATTCCACAGATGGTAAAATATTCGTAACAAAGCTTCACTTAAAAAAATGCATGGTTCATGCAAAAGATTAATGTTTATTAATTTCAAAGTTTTTCGTACTGAGATAAATTTTGTAATAGGACATTTTTGATATTTTCCTAATGAGTAAAAATCTGGGAAAAAACCATTAGGTTTGAAATTTCTCGACTTTTTGTAACGTCTACTCTGGCTACAACATATCTTCGTCATTGACGTTTTTTGAAAATTTATTCACTTTTTTAGTGACGATTCTAAAATTTCCGTTTTCAGTACATGAAATTACAAAAATTTCCATTTTTTCATCATTGTGGAGCAACTCACAATTCTATCTTGTGGAAAAATCAAATGTTAGGAATATCCAAAGATTGTCTTTTGGAAATGTTTCATGACCGACATTCAACAATCGGGGATTTTAATCTTTATTTTTTATACATTTAGTCAAAATGTGTTTAAGACTTCAAATTCTTTGATTCATATCAATTTCAATTTATTTTCAAGCAGCGTCTATGTGTACCGAAAAAATCCAGCTATTTTTAAAGAACTTTCGGAATATATGGTCCCTTTTGCAGGTCTTGCTATACTTACCGAAAAAATCTGGCTATTCGTACCAAAATTTCGATACACTTAGTGATGGCCTTATTTTTAAAGGGGCTGTTTTCTAAAATTAAATTCGATTAGAGAAAAGTGAGCGACCAAAGATTAATAGAAAATTAATAATTCGATTTGTCCAAATATTTACTAATTTAGTAGCGAAAAACTACTATTTGCTTATCATAAGTAAAAATATATAAATTTATTTAGGGCTATATACATTAAATGTAAAAAGGGTATGGAAATGGAACACTTGACAAATAGAAAACTTGAATAAAAGAGCGTGATTGTGGCACATTTTCAACTTTATTAAAACAATAAGATGTTAATATTAGAAAATTAGAAACAGGCTACGTCAAGTTTACCGCTATGACGTATTAGAAGTTATTTCTTCAAAGTGCAAAAATTTTAATTATTTACACCCTTACCTTCTCGAATTTTTTTTACCTGTAGCTATTGTCCAGAAATTTGAATCTACCTGTCATTTCTTTAATAATGTTAAAGAAAACTCCTTGTCTACCCTTTTATATAATAATCAAGAAGATACATACATATTTTTTAAATGAAAGACATTGATACCATTAAGAAGATAATTCTAATTTCTCCTCTATTCATCCGGAATTAATAATAGGCCTAAGAAAGCACATAGTAGAGTACGTACAATAAAAGTCTTTAGAAAAGGGGAAGTTCGTAGCCGAGTTGGCGCTAACTTGATCCTCGCAAGCTCCTCCAACTTCCTGCGCTTAAAACGAGTTCAGCAATACACTTTTATGTGAACAGTCTTACATTATTATATCTCAAACTTCTTTTGGCCAAACGAACTGCATTTTGATCGCGAAATAGAACTGGGATCCTCCCTTATATAAAAAATTAAAATAAAAGTAAAAGGATATAAAAAGGGTAAGCAGGATTCAATGGCATCACGTTTGTTCCTCAAAGCGTAGTGGTTGTCGTAGTGAAATAGAATGAATGTAGATCTAAATATAGAGCCTATCGACCGCTCTGGCTCACCTACCTGTAGCATGTATAATTTGCATATCGAGCGTCTTTTAGATTCCCAAATATAGGCAAAGTTAGTGGACGCACGATGTTAAAAATACGCGCATACCCGGTAGATGAATGGAGCTTGCGAGAACGATATTTGTTGCCCAGAGGGCTTCTCAGATGTCAATAAAGTGCACACGTACGTTGCTCCTCGCATCACGATTTTCTCGTTACGTCAGAAATGCTTTTTCTAATTCGTCACACGTCTGCAGCTGACGTCCGGCAATCGATGAATTCTACCGTGCAGATCTACGTTCCTAAATGTTCGTGCGATTTATTTCCGGGTGAAATATCAGACCTTTATCGAAAAATTTTCCGATTCTTTATTCTAGCTTGATTCCCACCATTTTTATTCTGCGGACATCATCTTATTTTTATCGGCGTCTCTGAATAAGAATTCATTCAAAAGTGTGAGATCTAAAAAAGACGTGCTGTCCTGCGAAAATCGCTTTTAGAGTATTATAGTTGCAGGGCTGTTTTTATGCGTAACTCTGCTCGGGGAAAATTACATCTCACGCATTAATGGCAATAGAAAATTTTAGATAAATTTTTTGGCATACACAAGAAAACGTGATCGTTGCTTCTATTATGGTAGATAATGATGCGGCTTTTCGTATTCAGATATTTTGCAATATCTGAATAAGCAATACCGGAAAGGGGTACATAAATAATTATAATATACATTTAATATAATAGAATTGAACATAATATAGAAAAGTTCGCGTTTCGGACTTTAGTCGAATACGAAGCACAATACACGTTATGAGACTGTGTTCGTTGAAGCCAAAGGAGCTTCAACAAAAGAGAATTCACATTCACCAAAGTACAGTTGTCAATGGATTTAGAATTTTAAAAATTCGCCATCATTTTATTAAATTAAAAAAAAATATCACTACTGTAGGTTATATTGACTTTTTCAGAAGTCAACAGACGTTTCAACCCAGGCGGGGGTAAGATGATAAAACACATTTTATTATTTGTTTCTTCTTACCACTCTCTAAGAGAAAAACAGTAAAATATGATTTACCATTTTACACAAGAATAACTCATTGATGAGGACCCCCACCTGAGTCGAAACGTATGCTGACTTGTAAAAACTAAGTTTATTTGTGGACCATGAAGATAGTTATAACATCATAAAAGAAAAATCTACAAGATGTCACTACCTTCAGTTTATAAAATAATAATTTTGCATTTTATTGAATTATTTTCAAATAATTAGAAAATATATTTTAAAGAAATAATGTTTTTGTCCGACCCCCTTGAAAACGCGCCATTGCATGCACGTGAAGGAGACGTAATGTGGCCGCTTTCAGCCAAGTGACGTTCGCACATGCGCACGCTGCCGCCGGGCCAACATGAAACTTTACGCCCACTACATGAAACTTTACGCCCGCTACATGAAACTTTACGCCCGCTGCACGTACACTGCACCCAGCAAGTGAGAATATGGAGGAATTGATCTTTATCTTTGAAAAAACTGTATTGCTAGACCCGACAGTCTCCCTTTTGCAAAGTACGCTATTTCTTCCAAAATTGTCAAGTACACCAAACATCCTCTATCTGCTTCACATGCCTGTTTTCAAGTAGGGTAGGACAAAAAGTATGGTGTGTATCAAGGGCGTACAGCTATTTAGCCTTCTTTACGCCCTCGATACACAATATACTATTTTGACCTAGCCCTGATAAAAGGTCTTTATGAGTGTCAAAACCAAAAATTTATATAATTATATATATTAATTTTAAAATTCGTTCATTCACTTTGTCTACATTGGAGCTCCTATGTTTCCGCTCGCTTATAGCGCGCTTTTGTCTCTTGATTTTGCTTCTACCACCCAGTTTGACGATATATTAGTATACGTCTGTTTGAAATCTTATAAAATTCTGTTTCCACTCGAAATTGTTGCTATTGAATAGAAATTATTTAGTTTACATATAATCAGAAATACTTATTCATGGGGTGATGAAAATAACAGAAGTAAAGATATGGGAAGTCTAATGTGGATTTATGTCAGAAAGATCATGTGCGGATCAGATTTAGCTTGAGACAAACCACAGAAAAAATTTAAGAGTAAACAAAAAAGTTTTTTGTGGAATCAGTGGATGACTTCTAAAAGCAATAAAAACAATATATCAATATATATATATATATATATCAATGCGTGTTAGCGTTTGCAGATGATAAGGTTGTTACGACAGAGTCAATCGCAGACTCGCAGCGAATGTTGAGCAGACTGTATACTAGCATGAATAACATAGGCGTTAAAATGGACGCGAATTATTATTATATCATTAAGCCGTTTCCCTTTCGGGGTAGGCGTGAATTGCTCGGTTGGATAGTAGTAATGTGTGG
>JAABKJ010011623.1:0-10704 GCA_011634705.1 Andricus grossulariae
TGCTTATTAATTATTGTAACCATATTCAGCAGAAACCCTTGGTACAGGGACCCTCTATCCGCAACCCGAGGACGCGTAATATATATATATATATATATATATGTCAGTCATGTGAGTTTGCCATATAGTAATACAAAATTATGTTTTATTTTTTTGAACTATGGCGCACCACTCTGATCAGTTTGAGGAAAAAATATGTTAATCTAGGTGATGTATAGATTTTTTTGTGGAAAGATGGTTCTCGCAGGTCAAAAACATCACATTAAAAAAATTCTCCTAAAATTCAAACATTTTTTTTACTTGTTATTTTGGCTATAAAATTCTCTTGAATTTTTTAGTAAATTGTCTTATCAGTCTCCACAACATAAATTTTGTTCATAAAAATTGGTTGAGTGGTTTTCGAGAAAAACACTTTTTTATTTTCCTTTCCCCCTCCATAATTTAAAAAAAATGCAATTTGAAGGTTAAAATTCTTTTTAGTTTTTTGCTACCTTAGGGTGGACATTTAACATAAATTTCAGCCTGATGCGAGCGGGGACCGATTTGCCATACTTACCCGGCTAGACCCTTTTTCGAAAAAGCGGACAAATCTTAACCGTGACGGCGCTTGCAGCCCGCCTCACGAATTGATTTTTTAATATCTTGAAACATGCTTTTGAATATTTATATGCTTTTCTGAAACTGGAATAGATTGTACAATAACTAAAAATCAGCATTCAACATCCTGAATTATATTCATTGTATTTTTTAGGCAAAAAGAAATGTAGTGAAAAAAATATAAATTGTAGAACTTAAAATATATAATAATAATTTAAATATAATTATTTGAATAAAAATACCTTCTTTGCTTCGAGTTCGAAACTTTTCCAATTTGAATTAATATTATTGTGTGTTTATTGATATGTAATTCAATTAGTATATAACTCGATATTAAATATTAATATTCATTAGTTATAATAATTAATAAAATAATAAAAACAATTAGAAGCACAATAATGTTATCATATTGATATTATTATTATTATTAGTTTCCAAATATTCCAAATATTAAATTAGAAATAGTATTTCAAAATAATTAAACATAAATTAGCATTAATTATTAAACATTATATTAAATAAATATTTATTTACTAGTGAATAAATTAATCTGTAAATTAGTCTGTAATACAAACTGAAATTTATTCAAAAATACGCGAGAAACGATAATTAGTTAACAAATCCTTATCTCCGGAATAAATAAATGAAATAAAAAATACCTTGCATGATTTTTAATCTAAGATTATGGGCTTTCAGAAACATATATTGGCGTTAGCGGCTGTTTTAAAAGTTAAATTATTGAAGCACCTAAAATGGCGGATTTCTCGCAGTTATTCATCTACGAGGTCTGTCCGGAAAGTATCCGGCCTTGTGGTGTAACAGGAGTAATAGTGAATTATGGTTAATGGCGATATTATCCGCTTCAAAGTATTTTTTTTAACGCTATAACCTTCTTCCAGCGACCCTCCCACTTTCAGATCGGAATAGCCAACATCTCCTTTGCCAGAAATTGCTGAATAAGCTGCGATGAATGAGCAGGTGCATTGTCGTGGTGAAGGACCCAGTCGCCAATTTTCGACAAATCAGGCCCAACATTTTCGGAACAATAGTTTTTGGAATCTCGAAGTCTTTCTCTATCTTTCTTACTATTAAACGACGATTTCCATTAAGTAACACTTGAACTCATTCCACAGTTTGAGGTATATTAGTAATTGCGGGCCTGCCCGAGTGACGGTCACTTTCCACTGAAGTACGACCACTTTAAAATCGCCTAAAACACTTTTTAATGTATCACTCATAGACTCATCACCATACACTTTCCGAATCTCACTATGGTTTCCGAACATGAATTGCCAAGTTTGTGTCAAAATTTAATGCACACTCTGTTCGGTGCGTTTCGTCATCCTGAAATGCGAGGCGTACATGGTCAGACGCCTATGTACTGCATACACTAGTAGACTAAAGATTCGCAAGTTCGTGTCACTTATTAGAGGACCTCAAAGAGGTCTTCTCTAAATGATAAATACCTGTTTTTGACAATAGCACAACTAGGTACAAAGTTAGGGCATAAGTTCGGGTACTTTTCGGACAGACCTCGTGTGTAAAAATGGAATAGAGATAAAGAAATCAAATATAGGTGTGAATTTTAAAAAAGAAAGACAATATTTGTTGAAAAACTTGAAAATACCTAATTATTCACTAAAACAAATTGGAAATATACTTATGTAAGAGGTCAGCACATTCCGAAAAATACTAACGCTGTCTGAAAACATGGATCACTTTGGGCACAGAACTGACTTTGCACCGACACCGATTGCGAAAAAACGGATAACGCTCGACGTCCTTTACTAGGTCGAACGTTACTACTAAATAGATTTTTGAGACGCATTAACCAAACACCACCCTCCTTTCGTCTACGAGAAATTTCACTTTAAATTTTGTTTTGTGCCCAAAATGACCCATGTTTACAGACTAAGGATTCGTGACCGTTTTCCGGGGTCTGCTCGTATAGAGGGTAATGTTAATTAAGTTGTCATCTATCTTTCGAATTATTGCTTCCAAATTCGTACCGTTGAATCAATTTTTGACTACCCTGGGGATCGGAGATGAGATGGGTTTCGGTCATTGCTTTGATCCTATATCCAAGCCATCCAAACGTGAACAGTCAGTAAACAGTCAGTGGCGTGTGAACGTGTGTATCGTTGAGTACCACCTCCCTTGCTCCGCACATCAACACATTCCGAGGCCATACGAGGCCAGAGTTCTCGCAATACCTTAATTTGAGGCCCCTTATCTCCGATCCCCAGTGTATTTATTAACATTTTAACCAATTTTTCTTTGTCACCATTGAAAAGATCGTGGTCAAATTATACATTAAAAGTGATTTTTTTTTTAATTCCTTTAAATAAGGGTTCTAAGCGAAAGAAGTTTCACAAATTTTTCGTCGATTTTCTCGGTTCACTTTGTTTCTGAGTTAGCAGTGTTCTTAAAAAACAAGGCATAAATACTCTATCTACCAAAAGATTTGATCCAGACAATTAAATTTAAATAATAAATTAATTTAATAATTAATTTAAATAATAAATTAAAAAAATAATAATAAAAATAATAAATTTGTTTGGGTCAACCAAATATTTTTTTTCCAGCTAATAATCATATTCTATGGTTGAACGAACAAAAATGTTGTTGATTCAACCAAATCGTTTTCTGAGTGAAGATTGCTATCACAGATTGTGACAAAAATGTCTGATTGATTCAAACAAAAAAGACTAGTTTTAAGACACTTTAGTCAATTTGAGTTTTCTTTCCTGAGGGACATACATTTTTCTTAGCATTTCGTTGTTTGTAAAAATTGTGAAAATTTAATTTTTCGAAACAAAAAATTCTCTTTGCCAGGAAAATATGTTAGCCCACATAAAAATTACAAGATTTCTTCAGCATTTAGGTACCGTTTAAGTACCATTTCAGCAAACAAAAATTAGAAAATAATGTGTTTTGGAAAAAATCGTCTTTTAATATTTGAAGAAAACCCTTGGAATTTTGTTAAGTTCCAAAATTTTGTTCATTTTCAGGTAAATTTAGGAAGAACACAATTTAACCTTAGCAGAGTATTCGTTTTTAAACAACCCTAAAATTTCAAATACTCATAACTTCGCGAAAATGATCTTTTCTCAAAACGATAAAATACGTGTCGTCTTATTTCCTTTGAAAAACAACATATTTTAAAGGCGACTGATTCTGTGAATTGAAGTTTCACTGCCTGTATAATTTGAAATGGATTCGATCAAAATTTTTTTGTTTTTTTTTTAAATATACGTGATACGCCAAATTTGCACCAAGTAAATTTTGAAAAAAAACGGGCACTTTTTTTTTAATCCGTTATTTTTCAAAAAAAATTTAGATTATAACCTTTTCTTTTTGATTCTGTTTCAGGTTTTCTCATTTTCGAAATTTGCGCAAAGAAGAATATTAAAAAGTTTAAAATTAACATAATGTCTCTTCTTTTTTCTACAAATCAAAAATTTTGGTGCTTTAAAAAAAATATGCAAGATTATGAAAAAGTTTGAAAGGCAAAATTGTCACTTTACCTACATTTTCATTTGCAAATGCAACCATTCTGAATATTCTAAAATTTAATTAAACAATTTACAATATCGTGAAAATATTTTTAATTTTTAATTGAAATATTCAGACTGAAAAAATGTAAGTCTTTCAATTAAAATTGTTTAAATTTGTGAACGAGTTTTAATTTAAAATTATTTAATTAGAGACAACTATCTCAATTTAAATTACTATTAAATTATGACTATCAGGGCTTTCCTTCAGAAACTTTACAGATGTAAAAGATTTTAAAATAAAATAATCTTATAATTTTTAATATCTCCATTTAAAACTCTTAATGTTTTTGATAAAAAATTATCAGAATATTAAGGCGTTTATTTTAAAATTTGTGTACAATTTTTGATGTTTAATTCTAAGCACTTTTAATTGTAAGTAATACAATTTTGAATAATTTAGGTCAACATGTTTTGCAAATATCAACAAAAAATATCAGAAGTCAAATTTCCGTTTCATGACGTAAATGAAGAAATGACTTTAGATTATTATAGATTATCAGCTTCTGGAATAATCCCTGATCATTGAACAACATAATTGTGTTGAAATCGCCTCTTGGTAACACTCTTGAATTTTTATTTTTAATACCAACCAAGACTTTCACGATATTTCTAACATTAATAAACTCCACATTATGGAGAATTTCAGAAACCTGTATATTTTAAAGAAATTGGCGCATTCTAAAAAAAGGATGGACATACCAGATTAAATCTATTTATATAGTGAATGGTACAGATACAATATTTTACCATTATTTAAAGTAAAAATCTTAATTTGTATCCTAAAAAGTGCTGTCAAGTATTTTTTGACTTTTTCATTATACCGACACACAAGAGTAATGAAAAATAAAGTATTTTTCAGTTAATTTATAAAATGTTATGTCTGATCTGTAGTTTAAAGTCTTTTAGATGCATTAATGCTTTGTCCGTAAATAAAATTAATTAAATTTGGCATAAAACATGTTTACTAATATTTTGTTTATGTCTATAATTTATGTATATTTTTTCAGAAATACATACCTAAATAATAATAATAATACATTTTTGCTAATATCGAAACATTCATAACAGCATTTTTTAAAGTCTATTATTATTTTACATTCGTAATCACTTCGTAATATTCCTTATAGTCGGTTTCTAGGTTAATTACGTAACCTTTTTGAAAGAACTCTTATGTAAAGCTTTCAAAATCACATGCTATTAATTAAAACTTTTTTTATCTGAATTGCCTAAAATAATCACTAGACAAGACTTTCAATACATGTACTATCAAGATGTCCATATGTCCTTCTAATCTACATTTGTGTATAAAATAATTATTTTACTTAATAGACTTAAATATATAGCAGTACCAACGTGTAACGAAAAATTGCGGCTATTTGTGCCGAAATTTTGGTACAAATAGTCCCTTTTCCTGGTTCGCATTTTCGTACCGAAAATAACCGGTTATTGGTACCGAAATTTCGGTAGACGTAGCCACGGCCTAAACATACGCGTAGCTTTATTTCACAGTTAAATTGAGCATTTCCTTCCATGCTTTCGAAGATTTGATAAATTATTCTATCATTATTGTTATAATTAAAAAACATCAAAGTAGCGATTCACATCATAACAATGTTTATCAGAAGCGGAACTAAGCTAGTTTTATTAATGTAAAGAAAAAACATGTCGTTCATCTCAGATTCCTAAGACAGTATCTAAATTACTAAATAAAAACGTATGTATAACTTATTACAGAAAATAAACTGAGGTAACAATGAGACACAAGTGGTGTCCGAAGTTTGATCTCAAAGCTCGAAAAAATTGATCTGGATATAAAATTTAATTTAATCCTCATAAAAGTCGTTTTAATTCCAATAATTAATCAATTCTACAAGACACGAGTTTTTCCCAGTTTTGGTGCTTGCAGTTTAAGCCTCTCGAACTTCAGTCAATGTTTTAATTGGTGTCATCCAAGAGTACAAGCACCAGACAACTAAAATACCAAAAGCTATCCTGACAAAAACGTCTGCGATGTATAAATACTTAAAAACACGTCTTGCACGAGGCAAAGTTGAAGGATCGTCTTTCAAACAATACTTTCTAGTACCTAGGATGTAGGTTAATATGTAATCGTTCCAACAAATAGCCTTGGTGTCCATGAAAAAGATTTCTCTGTCAGATGAACTTAGACTGCTCTGCAAACTCTTTATGGTATCATTTCTGAAAAGCAAATATTTAATTAGTTAATATGTCAGACAAGGAATTTCGTATTTATTAACTTTCTAGCCGGGCACTTAATTTTTTTGTGACCTCTACCCTCCAGCTTTTGTTGAAAAAAGAAACCGCAAATTAAATCTGGGAATTTTTCGTAATTCAAAAAACTATTAGCTGAATCCAACTTTCAAGTTATATAATCATTCGCCTTTTCAAAGGAAATAAGATGACACGTATTTTACCGTTTTAAGAAACAAATCATTTTCACGAATTTGAAATTTGAGGGTTGTTTTTAAAAAAATTACAAATTTTTTTCAAACCTTTATAAATAAATTTGCTTTCCTGACTGGTGAGGTAATTATTGTTCTCTTTTAAACATCGCCGAAAAATTAGTAAATTGTTGAAAAATAACAAAATTGCGGCGTTTTTTTGAAAATATTAAAAGTAGATTTTCTCAAAAACCCCACCTTTTTATTTTTTATTATAATTTTTTTAATGAATTTTTACTTCTGTAAGAGAAACATCCAGTGAATTTTATGCGGGTTAAACCTGTTTTTTGGCTACGACAGTTTTTTTTTTTAAACTTAAATTTTTATATTTTTTTTTACAAATTCTCAGAGAAAACTATGTTTATTTCAAAATGTTCTATAAAAATACGTCTCACTCTTTTATGATATCTTGCATCGTTTGAGAAGAAAGTAAAAAATGCAATTGAAGATCTGGTTTTTATACTGAAATTTATAATAAAAATACTTCTTCAATTTCATATGCACACGAGACAATTATTATATGTAATATAAAATCTAAAATTTAAATACATACTTCCAATTAAATTATTAGAAATTGTATTATTTAAAATTGAAAGTGCTTTTGTAATTAAAAAACTGTAAATTGAAACGTTGGAAATTGTACAAGAATGTAAAAACAAAATGCTTAATAGTCGGTCAATTTCAAATTAAAAATGTTAATAGTTTCAAATGCAAATATCAAAAATTGCAGGGCAATTTGACTTTTAAATCTTTCGTATTTGTAAAATTTCTAATTGCAACATATAGTAGAAGAATTATTTTCTCGAAAAATTTAGTTTTTGCATTTTTCTTACAAAGAACAAAAAATTTGGCATAATGCTAAGAAAAAATGTTTTTTATTTCAAAATGTTCTAAAAAAATATGTTTTACTTTTTTATGATATCTTGCATCATACCCTGAAAAAGTTTTCAACTAAATTCGATATTATCTTTCCGGCTGAATTTTCAAAACATGAAAATTTGATTTCATAGAAAAAACATTTTTTTATTTTGTCCAATATTATTTTTAAAGTTGTTCTTTTTATATGAATAATGCGAAAATTCCATTTTTGAATAAAAAAATTCTCCTTACCAGAAAAATAGTTTGGCCCGCATGAAACTCATAAGGTTTATTAGTGATTTGAGTAACGAATCAGCATAAAAATGTGACAAAATAAGGTACTGATTTTGAGAAAATCGACCTTTAATATTTTCAGACAGACCACCGCAATTTTGTTAATTTCCCCCGAATTTCGAAAGAGGTTAATTGACCTCACCAGAGTCAGGAGAGAAAACTTAAATGTCTCAGTTAGGTCAATAGCTATAAAGGTTTATAGAAAAAATTTGTATTTTTTTATAACAACCCTGAAATTTCAAATAACTCATAACTTCGCGAACGGAATTTTTTTCTCGACACGGTAAAATACGTCTCGTCTTATTTAATTCCTTTGAAAAAGTGGCGAATAATATATTCTGTGACTTGAAGTTGCACTGAATTCATGATTTGAAATGGATTCGGTCTATTTTTTCTTTAACTAAGATTTAAAAAAAAAATACGGTCTGAAAAGGGTTTATTATTGTTGATAAATTTTTCCTTAGTTGGAGTTATGTAAGGAAGAAATAAAACATAAGTTCTATTGTGAGATAAACAATGTTTTCCTTTATTTTTTGTCGGATGAGGAAAACATACTGAGTCCATTTTTTGTAAGTGACTATACCTACCTTCTGAAATTATGTCTTCTTGAGAAAAAGTGGAGCCTTGTTATTTATTTCACAATGCAACATTTTTTTAAAGAAAAAGGAATTATGGTAAAGGCCCTGATAATCGCGAAACTTGGCTCTAATTCGAATATACATATTGGTAACAAATATGTTAAAAGTAACATTCAATGATAAAAACCATTTATTTTTATCTGTGAGCCTAAACGTCCGAACAGTCCCTACCCTCTAACACGGTTGTATCTAGATGTACGGACCTGGAAAGGGGAGATGAGAACTGAAAAATGGAAGAGGGAGACATTTCATAGTATTAAAGGGAATTTTTATTAATTTACATCAGATATAAAGCAAGAAAATTGCCTTCACGATTACTGGGACGCTTACCTTAATGGTTTTTGACATTTTTATTTATATTATTTATAATTTCTATTGATACCAATCCCGCTGAAAGAGTATTCAAAGATTTTAAAGTGCTTTCTGTAAAATTACAAACTTTGGTATTTCCATGAAAACAATTGAAGTTACTTTACTATCTATTAAAATATTATTATGAAACTAAGGTGGAGTTTTGACATTATAAGACTGGTTTTCCTTTAGGAAAAAAAATAATGCGCAAAATCTAAAGTGCAATAAGAAATATTCGTCATTTGATATACATATAAAATTATTCTTATGCAAATATTCCACCGTCATTAACCTACTGACATGACGACCTATGTTTCACACTTAGTTGGCGAAATAAACAAACATTTACGTAAAGAATACGGGATACCAACCATTGAACGTAAATTATTTCCTGGAGATTATAGTCGCTCAATTTACTATTGCTCAAATGGTCAGTTTTAGAAAACATCATGAGGTGGATCATTACAATGCAAATCTTTGATTAAAGAAATTTACCGGAGAACATTTTTTTCTAAGTATGAATATTAATGATATTCTGCAATCTTTGTAAATGTCAGTTATTTCAGTCCACCTTATTGAACAATTTTAATTACTTTCATTTATAAGTGTAGTTTGAAATTTTGTAATCTTACTTCCTAATTCGACAAATTTTTATTTTCAGTTTAGAATTCTCCAAAGAATAGACTTTGTTGAAGAATTACTTTTGTTATAGTTAAAAATTTTAATGATTTTAAAAGGAAATAGAGAATATCCTTAAAACTAAAAATAGGCCACTTATTCATTTTCAAATAACTTAGGTTCAAATTTTTAATTGTTCATTTAGAGAATAAGCTGAAAATTCTTGAACTATTCGTTATTTGAACTTTTTCCACCCATTTCCATTTTTAAATTCAAAACTTTTCCATTTTCTATTTTAACTTTATACTTTTCAATAGTTCGTTTTGTGGAAGGTTGGTAATTGAATTATTTAAAACGATGATAAGGTTGTTATGGCAGAATCAATCGAAGACTTGCAAAGAATGTTGAAAAACTGAATACAAGCATGAAGAGCATGGGCCTCAAAATTATCGTAAATAAAATAAAAATTATGGTGTTTCAAGGAAAGAATGAGAGAACAATATGCAAAATTGTCTGAAATAATGAGAGAATAGAACAAGTTGATAAGTACGTATAACTGGGTAGCCTATTCACTAGTGACGGAGACCTAGATGAGGAGTAAGATGGGGAGGAAGTAAAACAGTTTCAAAGCAAAGAAAAGCATACAAAATTGCATACAATACTAAATGATAATATTCCTAATGCAATACATTCAGAAATAATTATTTTTATATACTTTTATTTTGTGATGCATTGGGAACGAGCTATTCGTGAGAAACTGGAATTGTAACCAAATGGGAGAAAGAGAATCAACTTCCGAGGGTCATAACTTTGGACCTGTTAGGGCTGGAACAATTTTCTGTATTCTTAGTTTAAAACTTAAAAGGTATTAAGTCGGTTTTTATTCATCTATGTAAGATGTAAGCATCTATCAATGCATGCTTTTGTTGTAGATGAAATTGATACTTCAGATTTAGCGTGTTAGCAAAGTTAAAAAATGTTAGAAGATTTTTTTTAGAAATTATGGATATACTTCCGAAAAAGGCATATGTGCGATTTTCTTCGGGCTCCATGTACTTATGTATTTTGACGTGCTGATTACAAATATCATAGTGAAAATTGGCGACTAGTCGATTTTCATGGTAAAAACCATGAAAACCCCATCAAAATCATGGTTTTTTGCGTTTATCTCAGCTAATATGCAAAATAACAAAAAATATTTCAAATAAAAGTTGTAGGTCTTATCGAAGCACACTTTTTTTTTATTTAAAAAATTTTTTCGTACGAGTGATAGTTTTCGAGAAAATCAACGATATATCGATTTTTATTATTAAAACACCCATAAACCAT
>JAABKJ010011624.1:0-10704 GCA_011634705.1 Andricus grossulariae
AGACTGAAGAAAAGGTTACCCAAGCGGAAGAAACGTTCCTCCTTTCCACGCATGCGCTAGACTAGAATTAATGAAACTTCGGGTCGGATCCGACCCCACCTGGTACTAGGAGGGTTAAATACATTTTTCCCTTGGCCCGTAAAATTCGTTTTATTTGTTGAATTCAACTAGTGGATCATTCGTTTTTTTGCGTTCAAAAGTCAGTTTTCATTTAACTGCAAATTAATCTATTCAACCCAAACGCATGCATTTTCTACCAAAATAATTAAATTTGCAACTAAAAAAACGAGTACTTGTCAAAAAAAATTAATTTTCAACAGAAAAAAAATGAATTTTCAAACAAAAAGTTTTACTTCTATTTATAGGAATATGCTTTTGACTAAATGGAATAAATTTTTAACGAAGCAGTTGAATTTTGAACCAAGCAGATGATATTTGAATTTTTGAAGGAATTCTCAACCTAATTGTTAAATTTTCAACTGAAGCAATACATTTTCAACCAAAAATGTGAATAAGTCACCAAGAAAAATAATATTCTACCACAAAAGACAAAGTTTTGAATAAAATACAGACATTTTCAACCAAATAGCTGAATTTTCAACTGAAGAAGATAAATGTTAAACGAAATATGAAATATTTTTATTTACAGTTAAAAAAATTCATTTTCAAGAAAAAAAAAACGATTTTCAATAAAATAGTTAAATTTTTAGGCAAAATGAATTAATTTTCAACTAAAATAATGAATCTTCAAACAAAACAATGACTTTCTAACCAAATAATTGAATTTGCATAAAAGATAAATTTTATTTCGAAAAAACACAAATTTTCAACAAAATAAATGAATTTTTAAAAAAATAGTTCAATTTTCAACCAAACAGATGAACTTTCAAGAAGATTAAACGTCTATCAAAAAAGATAAATTTCCGACAAAAAATGGAATAGTTAAATTTTCAGTTAAATAAATTAATGTTCAATAAAAAAAACTCATTTTCTATCGAAGAAAGGAACTTCCAACCAAAATGATTAATTTTATATAAAAAAAAGATTGACTTTTAACAAAATACATGAATTTTCAAACAAATTTTGAATTTTGAAAGGAATTTTCAACCTAATAGTTAAAATTTCCACCAAAGAAATAGATTTTCAACCAAAAAGATAAATTAGTCACCAAGAAGATTAATATTTTACGACAAAAGACAAAGTTTCAACAAAATACAGAAATTTTCAATTAAATAGCTGAAAGTTGAAAAAATTAATTTACAACAAAAAATGTTAAACAAAATAGTTAAATTGTGAACAAAAAATGTCTTTTCAAATAAAATAATAAATCATTAAAAAAAATTAATTTTTAACAAATTAGTTCGACTTTCAACTAAATAATTGAACTTTGAATTAAAAAGCTTTTTTTCCTGTAATGCGTCAAGTTTTAAAATAAAATTTTACATATTACCGGAGCAAGACGTAAAGGGAAGCTCACGTTTTGAATAGAACAAGCAAAAATTAACCGTTTGCGGCAACTTTTGATTTCCAAAACTTGTATTTAAATGTAACCATTTTGACTGTTAATTAACAATAGAGTTACTTAATTGTGCCCTTGTCAAATATAAACTGAAATACTGTTGTATGCGTCTGTCTTGATGAAATAAAATTTGTATGTGAAAATAAAATATTTCAATACATCTATGTAACAAATACGTCAAGAAAACGTGGTCAATGGAATCTAATTCAAAATTCGGATAAAATTCAAAGTCCAATTTAATTCTAAATTGATGAATAGTTTATCTGTAAATACCTTAGAAATGTATTTTTTGTGTTTCAAATGTTAAAAAAAAATTAAAAGTACGGTGTCAGATAATTTGACATGCAGCGAAACATATTTTAATAAGAATGATAATCTGCTAATTTTAAGGAATTGCAGGTAAATAAAAAAAATGGTGGCATTCATATTAAATTTACTGGAATTTTCGCGCTACAATAAAGAAACTTCTGTAAATCATATACAACGTTTCTAATTCATGTAATATTTTCTGAAAAATCTATAACAAAATGTTGGAAAATGAACCGATTTTGTAAAAAGAAAAGGTAAGAAATGTTCTAGTTTTCTTAAAATAAGGCTTACTTAATATTATAATTTTGATTGAATCTATCGTCAGACCGAAAACCTTGACCTCGCGTTCACGCTTTATGTGCAGGTATATGCAATGGTGCAATCGACATGCAATGCATTTTACTATGTCTGCATACTGCATAGTGTATAGATTTGAAGAATTAACCTGCGAATGGAATTAAAATAGGACACGCAATGGGGACTATTTCAGCACTTTTATGGTAGAGTGACACTGTTCTATATATAGCAGTATGTAACTATCGGTCCCACCCTTTCGAAGAATTTTATTTTATATAATAACGAAAATATTTCTTTTCGTAAACAATATACTGCATAAAATATTCATTTCTGTAATTTCGTTGAGTATTATAAATATTCCATATTTGTTGTACATTTTGTTTAAGTACAAAAACAGCATAAGTTGCAATACAAAGTTCAACTTTCTCTTGTCAATTTTCTTTAATCTCTGATACTTTCAAGATTTCAGTTACAGAATTTAGGATAGTTGTAAATGTCTATCTACATTTATTAATTTATCATTTACTTACACAATGTGTAGCATGAGATAATATTGAGTATAACCCACTGTGAAAGCAGACGAAAAAAAAAGAAAAATGTAATTAACAAAATGTAACACTTGTATTGCTCGGGCACGACTTAAGACTGATGCATATTCAACGGGAGAATATAATGGAAGCGGTTTGAAATAATTTTTTGTTAGTTTCTGTTACCTTTGATACGTCTTTGTGCTTGGTAAGATTTTTTACCAATGCGTCCGTCTCCATCTTTCTTGACATTGTTTCTTTGGTGTGATGCACGTGTTACAAACCGGCAACAATCACTAGAGTTCTATAAATTCCGCGTTAAAAAATAGTAGCATAAATTGAACCACCACCTAGATACGATTAATAGTGAGTGAGATGTTCAAAGGCAGTTTTAGAGTTTCGAGAATGTATTAAAGTTGACATTGAGGTTTGCGGTGTGCGAATGTAAAATGTCGGTGTGGACTGTGGGATACGACCTCGGGCTTGACGCTCGACTTCGTCTGTCTGACTCTGCTCGTCACACGTTACTGCTGTGCACGTCACAAGTCACGTGACCTGCAGAACCAAAGATATCTACGTAACTGGTACTCGGCTGGGCGATCAATGCGCTGTCGTTCTGTCTCCCTTGATTCTGCGTATTAGAAATGCGTGTACATTGGCGGCACATTTCAAACAATCAATGTCTGGCATGTTATCCTATCCAATTATCCAATTATTAAAAACTGCGTGGCGCCATTTTCGATTGTTGCTCAAAACCATCTCGAAATTACTCGAAACAATCTGTTTACGAGAAATGTAAGGTTATCTAAATACAATGCTAAATACTAATAAATCAAAGAAACTAAGGTCTCCAGCAAATTGAGTTTGTGAAGTTGATATAGTCACGAAAAATATGCTTTTGTCAACTCGATTAAAATTAAAAACTAAAATTTCAATATTTATACGAACCCATAAAGTTTATACAATACAAATGGTTAAAAATTAAATATTCTAAAATTTTAGAAATGAAATATTTTCCATTTTTATAGATTTTCAACAAGTAGAAAGTTTCAGCTCAACATTTTTGGATAATAATTTTCTGAGGCTAAAGAGATTCTTTTTAGTCATAATTAAGCAGATATCTAAAAAAAACACTTTTTCTTTACTATTTCAATTGAAAAATCTGGGAATAATGTGAAAAGTTTCCTTCAAACCAACTTTCAACCAAAGATGGAAATATTAAATTTTCAATAAAAAAATTAATTTTCAACCAAAAATCAAACGAATTTTCAACAAAATAGTTACATTTTTAAACAAGGAGATGAACTTTTAACAACTGAGTTTAACTTTCAACCAAGCAGTTTTAATTTATAACCAAAAGGATGAATTCAAAACTAAAATGATGAATATTTAACTGGAATACTTGAATTTTCAACCAAAAGGTGGAATTTTCAAGCAACAGGTGGAATTTTCAACCAAAAATGGAATAGTTAAATTGTCAGTGATCAAAATTGATTTTCAACCGAACTGCTGAATTTTTAACTAAAATTATGAATATTCAACTGGAATAGTTAAATTTTAAACCAGAAAGATGAATTTTCAAACAGGAAGATTAACTTCTACCACAAATGATGAATTTTCATCAAAATACATGGATTTTCAAATGAAAAAGATAAGTTTTCAACCAAAAATTGAATAGTTAAATTTCCTGTTAAAAAAATGAATGTCCTTTCAAGAGACGTATTTTCAATTAAAATGATATGATTTAATTGTGATAAATTTTCAATCAAAAAGATGAATTTTCAACCAAGAAGATTAACTTTAACCAAAAGATAAATTTTCATAAAAATACACGGATTTTCAACTAAAAAATGTACGTTTTCAACAACAAAAAAAGCAATTTTGAAAGCAATAGTTACATTTTCAAACAAAGTGATGAATTTTCTACTAAAATGCTAAATCTTGAACTGGAATGGTTGAATTTTAAACCAAAAATTTAAAAAAAATAACAAAAACAAAATAGTTAAAGTTTCAACTGGAATAGTAAAATTTTCAGTAAAGAAAATTAATTTTCAACCAAAGAAAAAACGAGGTTTCAACAAAATATCTCATTTGGCAACCAAGGAGATGAATTTTGAATTAAAATTATGAATGTTAAAAAAAAAATTTAAGGCAGGAGTTGAACTTTAAACAAAGTAATTAGATTTTTATTCCAAAAAAGTCGAATTCTGAACAAAAAATGTAGTTTTTGATATTTCCACCAAAAAATATGTTACTTTAATTTTTAATCAAAAAGAGTTGAATTCAACAAAAAGACCATTTTTTAACATGAGTTGAATTTTAAACTAGAGGAGATTTTTCAGTCAACAGAGAGAAAAAATGGCTAACCAATCGTTGAATTTCCAAGCAGAAAGATGAATTTTCAACAAAAAAGATTAATTTCCTATCAAATAGAATGAATTTTCAACAAAATATAATGAAATTTCAACCAACAACGATGAATTCTTAACCATAAATGTTAATTTTAGGCGAAAAAAAATAATTCTGAACAAAATAGTTAATTACAGCAATACAAAGCGACTTTTACAAATAAAGAATCATTGTTATTTATTTTATGTTTTAATTTTTTTTTAATTGAGCACGCTCTCAAAAAAATGTCCATTTTTGCCAGGTATATAAAAATTCCCTGACAATTCCAGGTTTTCCGGGCAGAGCTATAAGGTACCGAAAATTAAACCTGTCAGTGTAAAGACGTTTTTTATTTCTCAAAATTGTAATTCTTAATCCACAGAATGAATTTAATTTAATTCTCGATTATTTCTCGAAGCTATCGTAATCTCGAAAATATTGTTGTCTGGAAACCCTTTTTCATCATTGCGTGAAGCTGTCGTTCCTTTTTCCCGTTAAAAAAAAGTTTGCAAATAATAATAATCAATGGATCAAAGGTTTTCAGCACTTTGATATACAAAATCTAATGTTTAGATTTTTGAAGATTTCGAAAATATAGAAACTCTTTAAAAATTCTGAAAGGTTTCATAAAGATAATAAAAAAATTTTCTTAAAATTCCTTGGAAGATTTAAACTGATTTTATATTTTGAAGAATAAATTTTAAGAATAAATTGACAAAGATTTCAGAACATTTTAAATTATTTCCTAAAATGCCGAAAAAGAATATGGACGATTTTAAAGCCAAATTTTTCAATTAGCAAGATTACAAAGTTTTATTAAAAATTCGATCTATTTTAGAAGACATCTAGAAGATTAAAAAAAATTCAAAATTAATTTAAAACGTAAAAACATTCAAAAGAAGTTAGAAAAGCGTACATTTTTGAATATTTGGAAAAAATTGAAGCTTCTTAATGATTTTGAAAGGTTTCACGATAATGAAAAATTTCTTAAAATTCCTGGTAAAATTTAAACTGACTTTTTATTTTGAAAAATAATTTTTAAGAGAAAATTAACGAAGATTTAAAAATATTTTTAATGAATTCTTAAAATTTCGAAAAAGAATATGGACGATTTTAAAGCCAATTTTTGCGATTAGCAAGATTACAAAGTTTTATAAAAAAACTCGTAGTAAGTTTAAAAGATATTCAGAATTTTTAAGAAGATCCTAAATTAATTTAAAACTTAAAAAGATTTCTGAGAAAATAAAAAAAAAATGTACATTTGTGAAATAAAATTTTTGAATTTTTTAAGCATTTCGAAAGGTTTGACGATAATACAAAAAAATGTTTACAATTCATGAGATAATTTAAACTGATTTTTCATTTTGAAAAATTAATTTAAAGAGAATATTTAAAGAGTTTAGAACAGTTAAAAAGATTCCCAAAATTATTAAAACAGAATCTGGAAGATTTAAAGGCAATTTTTTGAATTTTACATAATTTTAAGAAAATTTTTGCAAAAATTCGAATAATTTATTTTAAACAAAATGTAAATTTTTGAAGATTCCGAAAAATCTTCAAAGCTTTTCAAGAAGTTCGAAAGATTTCAAGAAATTAAAAAAACTTTTTTTTTAAATTCCTGTGAAAATTTCTAATGACATTTCATTTCAAAAAATTAATTTTTGAAGAAAATTTAAACAGATTTCAAAAGATTCCTACAGATGTCGAAAAAAATCTGGAAGATTGAAGGGCAGTTTTTAAAATCTTGAAATATTTTTCAAAATTTTAAGGAATAATTCGAGACAGTTTAAAAGATATTTTTTCTAAAATTTCTAAATATCTTTTAAACCGACTCGAATTTTTCCTAAAATTTAGCAAAACCTGTAAAACAAAAACTTATAAAAATGAACGAAATGAATCACCATTTTTTTAATTCACCCTGAAGTAATTTAAAACCACTTTGAATTCTTAGGTGTTTTATCAAATTCTCTTGAATTCCCTTGAATTCTTCTAAATTCACTCTGATTTTACTGAAGTCAATGGAATATTTGGAGTTTTTTTGTAAATTTGCATTGAATTTTTATGAATTTCATCGAATTATTCTTAATTCCCTATTTCCTCTGAATGTACTCGAATTTTATTTAATTAATTAGTTTCTTTTTTATATTTGCCCCGAACAGAAATAATTTTGGACAGCCTTGTCATTAAATCTATCCTTTCTCGAGTTCAATATGATTCATCTCGTATCAAAGAATCGTTCGCAAATTAGCCGCTACAGATTGAATAGTGTAAATTAAAAAATAGTGTCAAAAGCAATGTATTGATGGTAATGAAAAAAGACTGATATATTTCGAAAGTAACTAAAAGAGTAACGATTTTCATAGATATTGTTAATGAATGAAGTTTAAATAGTTATCAATTCCTTACATATTTACAAAATGACTTTCTTACTACTATCGTTACTATACAGTACTAGTTTTAAGAAGCTAGTTACTTCAGATCACTAGTTAGAGAGGGCACTCCAAGAATTTTAGAACTCTAGTTTTATTAGCAATTTGCTCTTGCTTTTATAAATACAATAAACGTGTCTTTGACAAGGGTAATCAAAATTAGAATGAGAATTGATCAATATCGTATCTTTCAGTTAATGAGATTGATGAGTTTAATTTATTAACCATGTCAACGGACGATATTGACGATCTTTTTGAAGGACAGACAATCTGATTGAAATCCAGATTTAAGACGCACTAAAATGAGTATCGAGAAAAACAGATGGTAAAATTGTTAAATATTTCAAAAAGAAAATTCGTTTCAACTAAAGATATTGTAGTTTTTGATGAAATTACATATAATAGTTAATTTAAAGTACTATTTTAAAGAGCGTAATTGTGAACAGGATTCTAATTTCGGCCACAAACATAAACGAGACGATTTTGAAGATGATAGAGTTTTGAAAAAATCAAATTCTGAAGCGCAGTCGCTGCTAACAGACGTTTTTTTAAAGAGAGGTGCCAGCATTAAAAACTAGAAACCAGTCTAGCAACGATATAACAATCGAATTTGTTGACGAAGAGAGTTCTGAGCCCTTGCAACCAATAAATAGTGGATCAAACTGGAATAAAGGCACCCATACTCGCTTAACTGTATTGAGTACTAGAGATCACTTCTTTGATCTGCATATACGCTCGTAAGTTTACTTTTTGAAGAGCCAATCAAAAAAGAAATAATAAAATAAAAACTCATGATGGAAAATATTCTTAGTAGAAACACTCTGATACTTTTATGTAACAATAATTTATTTCACTTTTATTTCACTTATTCAGTACTCAATTCAAAGTTTGTGTGCCATTAGTTTATTAATAATTTATATTTTCTAGGACCTACAGAAGTTTCTATGCAACAATAATTCGGGTAAACTACTTATGTTTAAGTATAAAAATAGAGCAATAGACTATGATGGTCAAAAAAAGTTAGTAGAAATCATTATTAATGGTCTCATGGAACAGCCAGTATCGAGCAGTAGTGCCTTCAACAAAGTTGAGTTGTAAGTCTTTACTTATCTTCACACAAATATTTAATTAACAATTCATATTTCTAAAATATGTATCGTTGAATATAAATATGCTTTACGTAAGGTGCTATAGGTATATGAACTTAAATGATAAAGGTAATTTTGCAGCGAATAATTATGAAAATTAAACACAAATTTTCTTTGTTTTTAATGTCAATCCAGGGTAGGCAGGTGGCATTGATTGGGAAAACTGAGAATTAACCAGGAATTTTAAACATAGGGGTCACTTTGGGAATTGAAACTTTGAAAAACCGGGTTTTAAAAAAAGCTTATTTAAAGTTGGCGAGTGCCATAAACCTACGTGTTATATTATTTATTCAAATATAAAATTTACCCACCTCCGGTTACTTTCGGGACATACGTATAATGTTACTAGATAGAGCATAGATTGAAGTATGATTTCCTGTCGCAAACCCAAAGTTTTTTCTTTGAAGTTCTAAAACGTTGAATTTAAAAAAAAATTATATGATAAATCAATTACTGTTTAATAATTTATATTATACACCTTTAAAAGTAAGCCGGGGAAAAAATGATTTTTAATCAGAAAATAGCCGTGAATTTTTTTCGGAAGTTGCAGGGCACCTTGCAGTCTCTTTATCTTTTTGTTTAAAGGCCTCAATTAAAAAATCATCACTTTGCCATTTTGGTTTTGAAGATCAAAGAGGTTTTCCCAAAAGAGAATGAGCGGGTGTACTAAATAGCTCCTAAAACAGAAGGAGTATTAGATGTCTTTCGTAAGGATATAAGAAAGACAATTAGATCTAACTGCGGATAGCAATAGGACTGATTGTCCTAATTTATAATTTACAGTTCTAGACGAAGAACGTTCAAAGAATGAGGCTATACAATGGCTTACAAACAATTTCGAACCATGGGACTCAGTGGTCAAAAGTTTAAGAAGTGTCAAGATTTTCGACTGTGGACTACCAGTCTGCTTCTAGTATCATCGAGTCGATATTTAAACAGTGGCCTGTTTTAAGGCAACCACGTGGATTAGAATTGGTATTTATCAGAAAACGTATAGGCTATTTTAGATTGAAATATAAAATTGTATGTATCATAAAGTTATTTGTTTAATTACAGATTTTCTGCGATTTTGTGTCTCAATTCGAAAGAGAAGGCAAGCTGTTTGTGGACTGGCCTAAGTTTTACAGAAAACTTTGCACTTTAATGACAAGTGAAATAAAAGATACAACTGCTTTATCTTTGTAAGCTACTCTGGAGCTGCCTGACATTCCCGAAGATATGTTTCCTAATAACAACAATTATAACGAATTGAAGAAATTGCCAAATTTACTTAGAACACATTCCTAAATGAGTAGTTCATTAGGAGATAAAATTATTTATTTTTAAAAACTGCTGATAATTGGTTGGATCTGATGGAATGTGAGTTTTTAAAACACGCTAGCGCGATTAATTTTTTTCTTTGTTTTCTCGCTCAATTTTTAAATCAAAATATAAAATAATTATTAAAATAAAATTTTTGTTATAGAAAATAAATGCAAGGATAACTTTTTTAACAATTGATGAAAATTGATAACTCACCTGCAGAATTATTATATATTTTTGTGTGCAATACATAGACAATCAAAGCGTTGCATTTTTGTTTTAAAAAATACAAATTTTAGGCGAAAAATACTATCATAACTTTAGAAACGATTTTTTTTTATTATCATATTATTTTCGAAGAAATCGACTATTTTAATTTTTTCTGGATTGAAATGTCTAATCATTAAATTCTCATTTAAATATTATATTTTTAAAGCTTGTTTTAATTACAAATTTCGCATTTTTTCTCAAGTTTTCAACAGTACAAAATGGAATCTCCAATTTTCATAATTTATTATTAGCTTAATTGTTAAAGGTCAAATTCTAAACTTTTTAAAATTGTAGCAACTTTATAGTAGGATTTACAACAATCAAAAATTTATTTTACAATCTTCTTCAATTTTCAATTTTTCTCTATTTTTAATTGTTGAAAATTCAATTTTTTCGACGAAAAAACACTAATACAGTCAAACTCGGAATTAGCGTCGATTTTGGGGCTGTCCTTGGACCTGACCTACTCTAACTAAACCGGATTTAGCTACGTTTTGTCACGCCTTCGTGAACCC
>JAABKJ010011626.1:0-10704 GCA_011634705.1 Andricus grossulariae
GTTTATTCCCACCGCTGTGCTGGTCATCCCACCGCTGTGCTGTTTTTTTTTGGTAAAAGATTCGTCATTTTAGTTGTAAATTTTTTTAGTTTTCAGAAAATCAACAATTTTTTTGAAATTTTTTTTCTCTCTTGATTGAGAAATCTTTCTTGGTTTAAAATTCTACACGTTTATTTGAAATTTGTCTTTTTGATTTGAAATTTCATGTCTTTACTTCAAAATGTAAATACTTGGTTGAAATTTCTTTCTTTGGTTGAAAATTCTTTTTCAGATGAAAATTATTTCCTAACTGAAAATTGATTTATTCTACTTTTGATAGAAAATTGACCTTTTTTTGTAGAAAGTTAAAGTTTATTCCCACCGCTGTGCTGTTTTTTTTGGTAAAAGATTCGTCATTTTAGTTGTAAATTTTTTTAATTTTTAGAAAATCAACAGTTTTGTTTAATTTTTTTTTCTTTCTTGATTGAGCAATTTTCATGGTTAAAAATTCTACGCTTTAGTTTCAAATTCGTCTTTTTGGTTTAAAATGTTATGTCATCATTTAAAAATGTAACTCTTTGGTTGAAAATTCTTTCTTTGGTTGAAAATTCTTTTTCAGATGAAAATTATTTTCTAACTGTTTTGTTTTTTCAATTTTTTTTCACTTTTTCCAATTGATTTATTCCACTTTTGATAGAAAATTGACCATTTTTTGTAGAATATTCAAGTTTATTACCATCGCTCTGCTGTTTTTTTGGTGGAAGATTCATCATTTTAGTTGTCATTTTTTTTAATTTTTAGAAAATTAACAATCTGGTTGACATTTTCTGTTCTTTTTTGATTGAGGAATCTTTCTTGGTTAAAAATTCTACACTTTTGTTTGAAATTCATCATTTTGGTTTGAAATTTCATGTCTTTACTTAAAAATTTAACTATTTGGTTGAATATTATTTCTTCGGTCGGAAATTCATTTTCGGATGAAAATTATTTTTCGGATGAAAAGTATTTTCTAACTGAAAATTGATTTATTTCACTTTTGATAGAAAATTGACCTTTTTTCGTAGAAAATTCAAGTTTATTCCCACCGCTGTGCTGTTTTCTTGGTGGAAGATTCATCATTTTCGTTGTAATTTTTTTTAATTTTTATAAACTCAACAATTTTGTTGACATTTTTTTTCTTTCTTGATTGAGAAATCTTTCTTGGTTAAAAATTCTACACTTTTGCTAGAAATTCGTATTTTTGGTTCAAAATTTCATGTCTTCACTTAAAAATTTAACTATTTGGTTGAAAATTCTTTCTTTGGCTAAAAATTCTTTTTTGGATAAAAATTATTTCCAAACTGAAAATTGATTCACTCCACTTTTGATAGAAAATTAACCTTTTTTGTAGAAAAATCAAGTTTATTCCCACCGCTGTGCTGTTCATCCCACCGCTGTGCTGTTTCAACAAGGTGGAAGTAATTACCATTTTCCGTGCGACGTATGAAATAATAAATTCCAAATCTTTGATTAAGCTTACTCAGTTCATTACATTTCGTATTCAAATTGATCTATTTTGGTAGAAATTTCATGTTTTATGGTTAAAATACCAACTATTACATTTTTTCGAGAATTCATCTTTGCAGTTCGAAAATTCAACAATTTGGGTAATAATTCAATTATTTTGTTCAAAATTAATATTTTATGTTGTTGAAATATCTACTATTATGTTTTATATTTGGTTGAAAATTCATCTTTTAAAAATGTCAATTGAAGTATTTTGTTGCAAAGTCAGTTTTTGGTCGAAAAGTCAACTGTTTTGTTAAACATGTGTTTATTTGGACATAAGATTTATCATTTCTTATTGAAAATTAATTCCTTTTTGTTGAAAATTTATCTTTCATGGTAGAATATGTCCAGCTTTTAGTTGGAATGAATACATTTTTAATTTTTGAAATTTTAGTAATTAATTTTGTTGCTTTATTTCGTTTATTAAACGTTCTATATTAAAAAAGCTACAAGATTAAAATGTTGGCCTTCTCGTATTTTTTTTTAATTTCTAACGTGGTATTCTTTCAAAATATCAAAAATATCTTTCTTAGAAGTCATTCGACGTGGAATTTCAAAGGCTTTAAATAGGTTTTTCAAAAAAGTTTCTTTCTTTTTCTTAAACGAGTAATCACGTTGCAATGTCAAGAGTGATTTTTAGTATCGCCCGCACTTGTGTCAATGATTTCCAATGACAGTGTATATTTTTTTCAAAAGATAAAAAATATTTTTTCATGATTTATTCGAAGCGAAATTTCATAAGATTTAAAACAGTTTTTCAAACAAGCTTCTCGCGTTTTTTTAAAGCAGCAATCGCTTTTCAAAGTCAGCAGTGATTTTTAGTATCGCCCGCACAATCCGTGTAGACAATTATCGACGGTAGCGTATATTCTTTTCAAAATATCCAAAATATCCTTATTAAAGGTAATTTGACGCAAAATTTCATAAGTTTTAAGACTGCCCTTGAAAAAAGTTTCTCCCTTCTCTTTTGAAGCAATAATCGCATTTCGAAGTCAGCAGGTACTTTTAGTATCGCCCGCACTGTCCGAGAAGATAATTTCCGATGGTAGTATAGATTCTTTCCAAGAGATCAAAAAAATATTTATCAGGTGTTATTCGATGCAAAATTTCATAAGCATGAAGACTGTATCTAAAAAAAGTTTCTCGATTTTTTTTTGAAGCAGTAATCGCATTTCAAAGTCAGCAGTGATTTTCAGGGTCACACACGCTATTTATGTATATAATTTCCGACGGTAGTGAATATTATATTCAAACAGTCAAACAAATCTTTATCAGGGGTCATTCGATGCCGAATTTTATAAGCTTTGAAACGGTTCCTAAAAAAAGTTTCTAGCATTATTTTTGAAGCTGTAATCGCATTTCGAAGTCAGCAGGAATTTTTAGTATCGCCCACGCTATCCGAGAAGATAATTTCCGATGGTAGTATACATTCTTTTCAAAAAATCCAAAAAATCTTTATCAGGCGTCATTCGACGCGGCATTTCATAATCTTTAAAACTGTTCATAAAAAAAGCTTCCTTTTTTTTTTGAAGCAGTGATCGCATTTCAAAGTCAGCAGGGATTTTTAGTATCGCCCGCACTATCCGAGAAGATAATTTCCGATAGTCGTTTATATTCTTTTTAAGAGCTCAAAAACATCTTTGTTAGGGGTCATTCGACGCAGAATTTCATAAGCTCTTAAACTGTTTCTAACAAAAGTTTCTAGCTTTTTTTTTGAAGCACTAATCGCATTTCAAAATCAGCTGAGATTTTTAGTATTACCCGCGCTATCCATGTAGATAATTTCCGACGGTAGTGAATATTCTTTTCAAAAGGTCAAACGAATCTTTATCAGGGGTCATTCGATGCGGAATTTTATAAACTTTGGAACTGTTTCTAAAAAAAGTTTCTATCTTTTTTTCTGAAGCTGTAATCGCATTACGAAGTCAGAAGTGATTTAGAGTATCATCCGAGCTATCAGAGTAGATAATTATTGACGGTAGCGTATATTATTTTGAGAATATCAAAAATATCTTTTTTGAGGGTAATTTGACGCGGAATTTTATAAAGTTTCAGACTGTACTTGAAAAAAGTTTCTCCCTTCTCTTTTGAAGCAATAATCGCGTTTCGAAGTCAGCAGTGATTTTTCGTGTCACCCGCACGATCCACGTAGATAATAATCGATGGTGGCGTATATTCTTTTCAAAATATCAAAAAATCTTTGCTAGGGGTAATTTGACGCGGAATTTCATAAGGTTTGAGACTGTTCTAGAAAAAAGTTTCTCCCTTCTCTTTTAGAGCAATAATCGCGTTTCAAAGTTAGCAGTAATTTTTAGCATCGCCCGCTCTATCCGAGTACACAGTTTCCGATGGTAGGATATATTTTTTTCAAAATATCAAAAATATCTTTCTGAGAATTCATTCGACGCAGAATTACATAAGCTTTGAGACTGTCCTTAAAAAAAGTTTTTCGCTTTTTTTTGAAGCAGTAATCGGGTTTCAAAGTCAGCTGTGATTTTTAGTATCGCCCGCGCTATCTGAGAAGATAATTTTCGATGGTAGCTTATATTATTTTTAAAAGCTCAAAAATATCTTTTTTATGGGTGATTTGACGCGGAATTTCATAGGCTTTAAGACAGCTCCTAGAAAGGTTTCTCCATTTTTTTTTTGTAGCAGTAATCGCATTTCAAAGTCAGCAGTGATTTAGAGTATCACCCGCGCTATTCGAGTAGATAATCATTGACGGTAGCGTATATTATTTTAAAACTATCATAAATATCTTCAATAGAGGTAGTTTGACGCAGAATATCTTAAGCATTAAGACTGTTCTTGAAAAAATTTTCTCCCTTCTCTTTTGAAGCAATAATCGCATTTCAAATTCAGCAGTGACTTTTAGTATCGCCACGCTATCCGAGTAGATGATTTTTGATGGTAGTATATATTTTTTTTAAAAAATCAAAACAACCTTTATCAGAAGTCATTCGACGCTGCATTTCATTAACTTCAAGAATATTCCTAAAAAAAGTTTCTCGCTTTTTTTTGGGAGCAGTAATCGCATTTCAAAGTCAGCAGTGATTTTTAGTATCTCCCGCATCATCCGTGTAGATAATTTCCGACGGTAGTTTATATTATTTTCAAAAGGTCAAAAATATCTTTGTTAGGGGTCCTTCGACGCGTAATTTCGTGAGCTTTAAAACGGGTTTCGAAAAAGTTTCTCACTTTTTCATTTTAAGCAAATATTAACGTTTCAAAGTCAGTAGTGATTTTTAGTATCGCCCGCACTATGCTAGAAGATAATTTCCTATGGTAGTTTGTATTATTTTGAAGAGGTCAAAAATATTTTTTTCAGAAATTTTTCGACTTGGAATTTCATAAGCTTTAACACTGTTCTTAAGAAAAGTTTCTTGCTTTCTTTTAGAACGAGTAATCACGTTTCAAAGTCAGCCATGATTTTTAGTGTCGCTCGCGGTACCCGAGTAGATAATTTTCTATGGTAGCATATATTCTTTTCAAAAAATAAAAAAAATCTTCATCAGGCATCATTCGACGCGGCATTTCATAAGCTTTAAAACTGTTTCGAAAAGAAGTTTCTAGCTTTTTTTTTGAAGCAGTAATCGCATTTCAAAGTCAACTAGGTTTTCAGTATCGCTCGCACTATCCGAGAATATAATTTCCGATGGTAGTTCATATTATTTTTAAAAGCTCAAAAATATCTTTGTTAGGGTGCATTCGACGCAGAATTTCATAGGCTTCAAGACTATTCCTAAAAAAAATTTCTCGCTTTTTTTGTCGAAGGAGTAATCGCATTTCAAAGTCAGCAGTGATTTAGAGTATCACCCACGCTATCCGAGTACATAATTATTGACGGTAGCGTATGTTATTTTAAAAATATCAAAAATATCTTTATTTAGGGTAATTTGACGCCGAATTTCATAGAGTTTAAGACTGTTCTGGAAAAAAGTTTCTTCCTTCCCTTTTGAAGCAAGAATCGCGTTTCGAAGTCAGCAGTGATTTAGAGTATCACCCGCACTATCCGAGTAAATAATTATTGACGGTAGCGTATATTAATTAAAAAATATCAAAAATATATCTACTGAAGAGTAATTTGACGCAGAATTTCATAAGATTTAAGACTGTTCTTGAAAAAAGTTTCTCCCTTCTTTTTTGAAGCAGTAATCGCATTTCAAAATCAGCTGAGATTTTTAGTATCACCCGCGCTATCCGAGTAGATAATTTTCGATGGTAGTATACATTCTTTTCAAAAAATCAAGAAAACCTTTATCAGAAGTCATTCGACGCGGAATTTCATAAGCTTTCAAACTGTTCCTAAAAAAAGTTTCTAGCTTTTTTTTTGAAGCAGTAATCGCATTTCAAAGTCAGCAGGGATTTTGAGTATCGCCCGTACTATCCGAGAAGATAATTTTCGATGGTAGTTTATATTATTTTTGAAAGCTCAAAACTATTTTTGTTAGGGTACATTTGACACGGAATTTCAGAAGCTTCAAGACTATTCCTAAAAAAAGTTTCTCGCTTTTTTTTGGAAGCAGTAATCGCGTTTCAAAGTCAGCAATAATTTTTAGCATCGCCCGTACTATCCGTGTAGATAATTTCCAACGGTAGTTTATATTATTTTCAAAAGCTCAAAAATATCTTTGTTAGGGGTCATTCGACGTGAAATTTCATAAGCTTCAAAAAGGGTTTCAAAAAAAATTTCTCACTTTTACATATTAAACAAATATTCACGTTTCAAAGTCAGTAGTGATTTCTAGTGTCGCCCGCACTATCCGAGAAGATAATTTCCTATAGTAGTCTATATTATTTTCAAGAGCTCAAAAATATCTTTCATAGGCGTTATTCGACTTGGAATTTCATAAGCTTCAAGACTGTTCTTAAAAAAAGTATCTTGCTTTCTTTTAGAACGAGTAATCACGTTTCAAAGTCGGCCGTGATTTTTAGTATCGCCCGCACTATCCGTGCAGATTATTTCCGACTATATTTCTTCAAGCTTTTATATTTCCACATTTTCGTTTGTAATTATAAAAAAAGAAAATAAGACCAGAATGAAAATTGCAAGGAGTATTTTGAAACTCCTTTCCCCGATAGTTCTTGCTCTTGAGAAATAGTTCAAAAGCCATTGACAGGTTATGTTTTTGCACATCTCTCGAAGAATTGTTAGAATATACTTAATCTTTTGATCGGCTTTCATGCCGCAGAAGAAAGGCCGAGAATAATGTTATAACAGTTTGCCATTCGAATGGCCACTAATGACTAGGACGCCAGGCAAGAGCTTTCAATGTGGTGAGTGCCATGCAAACCAAATGGCAGCCCCACCCACCAGTTGAAATACCGACCCCGACCCCGAGTACCGTTTAATCTCTGCTTCTAACTTTCCACTAATTTCTACCCAACTTTCCCCACTTTAATTGTCTCTCGAACTTTTGTGTAGTAACACAAAAATGTATTTAAAACTTAATTAATTAAAGGGGACTCATTCCTCTAAGAGTTTTTCTTTTAAATTAGAACGATTACTTAACTCAGGGGATGTGATCAGAGTAAATATTTATAATATATGATGACTTTGTGAAGCTCTTCGCCTGGGCTGATTGCTAGGGAGCACTCCTCAGGGTATCTTCATAGCTATAAACACTCTCAAACTTTTCAACAAAAATAGATGAATTTTCAGTGAAAAACATTAATTGTTAACAATTTTGTTTTTTACAAAAAAGCTCAATTTTCAATCAATTTCCAAATAAAATCAAGAATCTTCCATCAAAAAAATTAATGTTTGACAAATTAAAAAATTTAAAGCAATATTTTATTTTTCTAAATTAATTTTTTTGCAACAATTTGAAAAAGGTTTCTAAAAATGTCAAAAAAATAAGAAGGATTTTAAGAAAATTTTACACATTTTCAGGAATAATTCGAGCAATTTTGGAAAATGTTTAAAAATTCTTATTAGAATTTTAATTAAATTTTCCAACTGAATTTTCAATTGAATCATACGAATTTTCTATCTAAAGAGACGAATGTTCAATAAAACAGTTTTTTTCAATAAAATAATTAAATTTTCCAGAAACAGTCATATTGAAAGAAAATAAAATGCTTCAGTTTTCAACCAAAATGGTCAATATTAAACTGAAATTGGAAAATTTACAGTTAAAAAATAAATTTTCAACCAAAAAACAACGTTTTAAAAAAAATAGTTCAATTTTCTACAAAGCCATTAATTAATTAAAAGGATATCTTTCAACAGAATTTTTTTGATTTTCAACCAAGTAGATTCAGTTTTAACCAAAAAGTGGAATCTTCAGCCAAACACATGAAATTTTAAACAAGAAGATTAATTTTCTATCGAAACGGACGAATTTTCACCTTGTAAATATAAATTTTCAACAGCAAAGTGAAATACTTACATTTTTTTTTAATTAAAAAAATTAATTTATTAGAAAAAAAATTTTCACAAATAGCTAACTTTTCTACGAAAGAAATGAATTCTTACCCAGAAGATTAATTTTCTACCAAAGAAGTCGAATTTTCAACAAAATACATAAATTTTCAACTATAAAAGACAAATTTTCAGCCAAATAGTTGTATTGACAAATAAAAAATATAGATCTTCAACAAAAAATGGAATACTTACATTTTTAATTCAAACAATTATTTTTATTACAAAAAAATGAATTTTCAACAAAAATGATACATCTCCAATTATTCAATGAATTTTTAATAAAGTAGTTCTTTTAACCAAATAGTTGAATTTTGTACTAAAAAAAATAAATTTACAATCAAAAATAAAATAGTCAAATTTGTAGTTAAAAAAATTAATTTCCAACAGAAAAAAGTAATTTTCAACCAAAAATATAAAATTTAAAGCAAGAATTGTCATTTTCTACAGAAAAGAGCAAAATTTCAACCAAAGACATGAATTTTCAATAAAGAAAAACAAATTTTCGCCAAAAATAAAATAGATAAATTAATAGTAAAAAACATTAATTTTTAACAACATAGTTCAATTTTTAATCAATTCCCAAATAAAATCAAGAATCTTTTTTCAAAATAATTAATTTTTAACAAAGTAGTTCAACTCTTAACCAAGTAGTTTAATTTTTAAACAAAAAAGATACATTTTCAACTAAAAATGGAATAGTTAAGTTTTTAGTTGAAATAATTAATTTTCAATTAAAATAATAAACAATTTTTAATATAACAGTTAAGTTTTTAACCAAGGAAATGAGTTTTCTACCAAAATAGTTGATTTTTTAACGTGAACAGATGAATTTTCATCACAACAGTTGAATTTTCAACAAAAAAAAAAGATTTTTCTAAAACAAAATTGTTGAATTTCTAAAATAAAGTAGATTGATTTTTCAACAAATAATTGAATTTTCAATTAAGAGCACGAATTTAAAAGAAAAATCAATATTAAAAAAAAATGAAATAGTTAACATTTCAGCAGAGAAAATTTAATTGAAAAAAAAAATTTAACCAAAAAGATAAAATTTAAAGCAAGAACGGTAATTTTCTACAGAAAAAAAACGAAATTTCAACAAAATACATGAATTTTCAATAAATAAAAACAAATTTTCGACAAAAATAAAATAGGTAAATTTTCAGTAAAAAAATATTAATTTTTAATACAAATTTTGTTCAACAAAATAGCTCAATTTTTAATCAACCAATTTTTAAATAAAATCAAGAATCTTTCATCAAAAAAATTAATTGTTAACAAAGTGGTTTAACTTTCAACCAAGTACTTGACTTTTTAAATAAAAAAGTTACATTTTTAACTAAAAATGGAATAGCTAAGTTTTCAGTTAAAACAATTGATTTTCAATTTTAAAAAAACGAATTTTTAGTATTGCAGTTAAATTTCAACCCAAAAAAATAAATTTTTTACCAAAATAGTTGATTTTTTAACAAAAAATATGAATTTTCATCACAACAGTTGAATTTTCAACAAACAAAGGCTTTTTTTTAAATGTTTAAATTTCTGATACAAAGTAGATTAATTTTTTACCAAATAGTTGAATTTTTAATCAAGAGCAAGAATTTTTAACAAAACAAAAAGTCAATTTTCAAACAAAAATGGAATAGTTGAAATTTCAGCAGAGAAAATTCAATTGAAAAAAAAAAAAATTTTAACCAATAAGATAAAATCTAAAGCAAGAATTTTAATTTTTGACAGAAAAAAACGAAATTTCAACAAAATACATGAATTTCCAATGAAGAAAAACAAATTTTTGCCAAAAACAAAATAGTCAAATTTTTGGTCAAAAACATTAATTTTTGACAAAAAAGTTTTTTTTAACAAAATAGCTCAATTTTTAATCAATTTCCAAATAAAATCAAGAATCTTCCATCAAAAAAATCAATTTTTAACGAAGTATTCTAATTTTCAACGAAGTAGTTGAATTTTTACATAAAAAAGATACATTTTCAACTAAAAACGGAATAGTCAAATTTTTAGTTAAAATAATTAAGTTTTAATTTTGAAAAAAATTTCAATATTACAGTCAAATTTTTAACCAGAGAAATGAGTTTTCTAACAAAATAGTTGATTTTTTAACACAACAAAATGAATTTTCAACACCACAGTTGAATTAAAAAAAAATATATTTTTTTTTGAAAACAAAATTGTTGAATTCCTAATACAAAGTATTAGTATTAGTATGAGTATTAGTATTAGTAAAGTACCAAATAGTTGAATTTTCAATCAAGAGCATGAATTTTCAACAACAACAAAAAATCAATTTTCAAAAAAAAATGGAATATTTAAAATTTCAGCAGAGAAAATTCAATTTAAAAAAAATCAACAAATTTTAAACCACAAATATAAAATCTAAAGCAAGAATTTTAATTTTCTACAGAAAAAAAAGAGATTTCAAAAAATACATGAATTTTCAATATAAAAAAAAAATTTCAGCAAAAATAAAATAGTTTAATTTTCAGTAAAAAAACATTAATTTTTAACCACCATTTTTAACAAAAAATATCTCAATTTTTGATCAATTTCCAAATAAAATCAAGAATCTTCCGCAAAAAAAAAAGAATTTTAACGAAGTAGTTCAACTTTCCACCAACTAGTTGCATTTTTAAATATAAAAGATACGTTTTCAATAAAAAATGCAATAGTTAAATTTTCATTAAAAATAATTAATTTTTGATTGAAAAAAAATTATCAACATTATAGTTAAATGT
>JAABKJ010011627.1:0-10704 GCA_011634705.1 Andricus grossulariae
ATACAAAACAGTTTAATTTTTTACCCGAGATTATGAATTTTCAACAAAATACGTACATTTTTAAACAAATAGTTTAATTTTCAACCAAGATTCTCCACACAAAAAAAGAATTTTTTGCAAATTACATAAATTTTCAACTAAGTAGTTTGAACAATGTATGTGATGCTAGTTTCTAAATTTTTCAAAATAAATAGTGGAAATTCCAGACTAAAAAAGATCAGTTATTAACCAAAAATAGTGCAGATTAAATTTGATTCAAGAGAATTAATTTGTTCTAAAAAACAAATTTTCTATCATAGCATTGAATTTTCAAGATAAAAAGGAGGAATTTCCTATAAAAGGGTTGAATTTTTATCCCGAGAATATAACATTTCAACCAATAAAATATTTAAATTTTTCGTTCAAAAATAAATTTTTGAAAAAAAAAAATGGTTTTCAACGTAGAAAGTTAATTTTCTACCAAAAAAGAAGAATTTTCAACAAAATACATAAATTTTCAACCAGGTAGCTTAATTTTCAACCAAGATTCTCTGCCAAAAAAAAAAATTATTTTTTGTAAATTACATAAATTTTCAACTAAGTAGTTTGAACAATGTATGTGATGCTAGTTTTTAAATTTTTCCAACTAAATAGTGGAAATTCCAGACTAAAAAAGATCAATTATTAACCAAAAATAGTGTAGATTAATTTTCATTAAAGAGAATTAATTTGTATTAAAAAACAAATTTTCTATCATAGCATTGAATTTTCAAGATAAAAAAAATTAATTTTCTATGAGAGTGTTGAATTTTCAACCCGAGAATATGAAGTTCCAACAAAAAGGTAACCTTTCAACCAATAACATAGTTAAATTTTTCGTTCAAAAATAAATTTTTAACAAAAAAAAACTGGTTTTTAATGTAGAAAGTTAATTTTCTACCAAAAAAGAAGAATTTTCAACAAAATACATACATTTTTAACCAAATAGTTTAATTTTCAACCAAGATTCTCTGCCAAAAAAAAAATAATTTTTTGTAAATTACATAAATTTTCAACTAAGTAGTTTGAACAATGTATGTGATGCTAGTTTTTAAATTTTTTCAACTAAATAGTGGAAATTCCAGACTAAAAAAGATCAATTATTAACCAAAAATAGTGTAGATTAATTTTCATTCTAGAGAATTAATTTGTACTAAAAACAAATTTTCTATCATAGCATTGAATTTTCAAGATAAAAAGAATGAATCTTCTATGAGAGTGTTGAATTTTCAACCCGAGAATATGAACTTTCAATAAAAAGGTGAAAGAAGAAGAATTTTTAACAAAATACATGAATTTTTAACGAAATAGTTTAATTTCTAACTGAGAAGATTATTTCTCTACCAAAAAGAAAAATTTTCAGCAAATTATATACATTTTCATCTAAATAATTTTGGCAATGGATGTGATGTTAGATTCTAAAAGTTTCTAACTGAATAGTGAAATCTTTTATCCAAAAAATATCATTCTTAATCAAGAATAGTGTAGTTAAATTTTCATTTACAATAATTATTTTTTAATACAAAAACGAATTTTCGACAAATCACTTTAATTTCAGGCCAACTTGTTCAATTCTCTACAAAAGAATTAGATTTTCAAGCGAAAAATATGAATTTTGTTGAAATTAGTTTAATTATCAAACCCAGAACATGAATTTTTAACAAAACATTAATTTTTAACCGATAAGTTGAATGTTGAAGAAAATAGTTAAATTTTCATTTGAAAAAATTAATTTTAAACCTAAAAAAAAACGAATTCTTAACTAAAATTATAAATTTAGAACTCAAAATTTAATATTTGATATTTTAATTTAAAATTTAAAAAAATTGGATTCGACCAACAAAAACAAACTTGCAATAAACTGCTTGAATCCTCAACTAGAAAAAAAGTAATTTTCTACTGAACATTTAAATGTATGGTCAAAAAATTGATTTCCCAAACAAAAAATTTTATTTTCAACCAAAAGGGAATAATTTTTATTCGGAAAGTTGCATTTTTTACCACGCAAGTAACAATTGTGCAGATAAAGATGAATTTTCAACCAAAAAAACTTCTTAGTCGAAAAAGAACAAAGATTTCAATAAAATTCTCGAATTTTCAAAGCAAGAAGATGATTTTCCAACAAAATAGTTGAATTTTCAATCCAAGAATATGAATTTCCAACAAAAAAGTTAAATTTGAACCAAAAATTTACATTTTGGACCAAAAAATTGATTTGCTACCAAAAAAAGATGAATTTTCACAAAAATAAAATTTTAATCAAGAAAAAAAGTTGCAAACAAATTGTTGAATTTTCAGGTCAAAGCGATGAATTTTCAACAAAATGGTTGAGTTTTCAACAAAATAGTTGAATTTTCAACCATTAAGTATGACCTTTTAACTAAATTGTTGAATTTGCAACAAAGTAATTCAATTTTGAAGCAAATACTAAATTTTTGAACGAAAAAAGATGAATTCTTAGCCGAGCCAAAGGCCTGTAATCATTAGATCAAAATTTCTTGAAAAATCAAAATTATTAATTAAATAATTAATTAATAATTATTATTGCTATTATTGTCAAAAAGTTTATTTCATCAATTAGATGAACATCAAAATAACAGTAAAATGTTTGTGTTTTAATGCTCTAAGGTTGGTTTCTTCTAATTGCCTAAAACGCGTCAGGCGTTTAGAAGATTTGCTGAGTATTCTTCTAAATACCCCAATAAATTAAGCACCATAAAAAGATTTCATATTTAGTATTTAGTATTCAGCATTTAGTATTGGAAGCCAAAATTGTAAATAATTTATTATCAATTGTGTGGATTTAAAAATCACTGAAGTCTCCTCCTTTGATAAATGATAACACAGATCCACAAACAAATCGAGAAAAGTACCCCTGGAGTCTGACTATGTCTATCAAATGTTTTCGGGGTCGCTGAATCCAAATTCGGGATCCGTTTGGCTCCATCGCGTCAGATTTCGTCCATAACCTCAAAAAAAAATGAAAATCGCTGATTTAAGGTGAAACATCATTCGTACCTATGAAAAGTGGTCATACCATATGTTTTTGAGGTCGTTGAGTACGAATTTGGAGTCGTTGTGGTTCTATGACGTCACGCTTCGTCCCTAACCTCAAAGAAAAACGGTGCATTCGTACTCAGCGACCTTGAAAAAGTAGGATATGACAACTTTTCATAGGTACGAATGATGTTTCACCTTCAATCAGCGATTTTCATGTTTTTTGAAGTTATGGACGAAATCTGACGTGATGAAGCCACACAGGCCCCGAATTTGGATTCAGCGACCCCGAAAACATATGATATGCATAGTCAGACTCCAGGGATAATTTTCTCGACATTTATTGTGGAGCTGTGTAATATAATCAAACAGAAAAAATAATTGCACACAAAAATTGAAGACTCAAATTGAAAAATTTATCAAAAAATGTCAACCAGAATATAAAAAATGTGAATATGAAATTGAATTTGTTAAGTGTATGACAAAGCAAACCTCAAAAGCAACTCTAAACAAAGTCCAAAAAAATCCGGGCCTCTGTTTTTGAGTTTGTCTAGCTACTCTCCTAATCTCCTCCTTAGACAATTTTCTTGATGGAATTTTCTCATTCGCTGTTCTTTTTATGACCGCTGCAGGTTTCTTAGCCAAAGTATTGTTCACCATTTTCCTCGGTTGCACTTTCAAGTCGTCAAGTTCACGGAAATATAATTGTGGTGCATTCTCCTGTTTCTCCCAAGATTTACGTGAGTCGTAACTTTTATCGTTCGCGTAATAATTGTAATAAGAATCCTTATCCAATTCCGTTTTTCTGGGACGATAATTATTATAATTATAATTATTTGGGCCCTGATTGTACTGTGCAGAATTGGGAACGAACTCGTACTTGTAATTATTGTGGAAATTTCTCGAGGGATTTATAAAATACTGTGACGATTTTGCACTGTTTTCTGGAAGAATTGCGTATCCGGGGCTCGATTTAGTCTGCGCTGTTTCTAATTCGTAGGGGATCCAATAATATTCCTGAGGTTGACTTTGAAGGAATCCAAAAAGGTTTAGGAGCAGCCAGAGTATCCGAATTTTGTTCACTACCAGATTCATCTGAAAATAAAGTATCAATAAGTATTTTTTATTATAATTAAGATAAAACATGAGCGCTTTTTTTTTTCGTCTCGTGCAATTTTTAAATTGAAATATAAAACTTTAATTAATACAAAATTATTGTATTTCATAGTATCTATTATCTTAAATAATGAAAAAGACAAGCCATGGCAATATTTTTTATAATTGATGCAAATTGATATCTTAACTTCAGAATATACTATATTTTTGTACAGTATAATAGACAATCGAACTGTTGTATTTTTGTTTAAAAATACAATTTTCCGACAGAAAATACTAACGTAACTTAAAGTTGTTTCAAGTTGTAAGTTTAGTTCTTGAAGTCAAATGATTATATTTAGAATAACCGATTTTCAATAAACAAGCTAATATATTGTTCAAATATTGTAAATTTTCTTTGAAATCTAATGATTTTCTATAAACAGTAGCAGTTATGGACGACAAACATTAACATAAAGTATTAAACAAAAATCCGGGTTGTAAATCTTCTTTTAAGTCTGATGCTTTTTGTTTATCAAGAAAATGATTAGAGTTGGGATTTTTTTTAAATCTCTATAATTCCCTACTGAAAGTCTATTGGATCACTATTAATTTGCTAAGACATTATTTTGCCAATAGTAAATACTTTTAAAAAGTTAAATTTCAACCTGAAGAAAGATACAAATGTCATTTTCAACCGTTCAATGTATCACAGTTGAAAATTCAATTAAAAAATATTTACAATTTTTTTTATTTTCTTCAAGTTAAAATGTTTTTTAATTTTCAAAAGTTGAAAATTCAATTTTTTCTGACGAAAAGCACTAAAATAATCCAAAATTGTTCAAGCTTGTAAATTTTATTATCCTAAAAAAATATCAGTGGACTTAAATCTGATACATTCTATTAAAAAAAAATTTTGTAAAAAAAGAGTTGTAAATATTAAATTAAAATAAATCTTAAATTGTTCCAAAATTGTAAATCGTCTTTAAAATCTATATCGGATGCCACTCTCTGAACCTACAATTGTCCAAAAAATTTAAATCTTTTTTCACATATAATGATTTTATACTAGAAATACCGATTTCTGGTGTAAAACGCCAACATATGTAAACATGAAGACAAAGTTCTGAATCTTCTTTTATACCCAATTTTTTCTCACTAAAAATACCAATTTTCGATTAAATGAAGTCACATTATCCATAATTGTAAAAATATTCTAAACCTGGTTCAATTTATAACGATTTTTGTTCGAAAATACAAATTTACGACGTGAAACGTTAACATAACTTGAAATTGTTTAAAAATACGAATCCTCTTTGAAATATTGTTTTTTTTTCTGTTAAAAATGCCAAATTTCGACAAGCATCACTGAAATGATCCAAAATTTTTAAAATATTCTAATGTTTGTTCAAATTGTAATGATTTTTGTTTGAAAATATGAATTTTCGATATACTATGCTAAAGCTCAATTTACAACAGTTGAAAATTCAATTCAACATTTTCTTCTATTTTAACAGCTGAAGATTCAAGTGTTAAAAACTGCAGAAAATTAAATTTCAAACAGTTGGAAACTCAATTTTCATTTTCAAGAGTTGAAAATTCAATTTTTTCCGGCGGAAAACACTAACCTAAAACTGTTCGAAAATTATGAATCCTCTTTGAAATCAAATGATTTTTTACAAAAGAATTTCAGTTTCGATGAAAAAAACTAACAAATGGTGGATTTAAATTTGATGATTAAAAAAGAGCAATTTCGCAAGTGAAATACAACAACATAACCTTGAGTTGTTAAAAAATTGCGAATATTATTTAAAATCTAATTATTTTTTATTAAAAATACTAATAATTATTGACAAAAAATACTAACATTACGTAACAAATAACTGTTCCAAATTGTCAAACTTCTTAAAAATTTAATAATTTTTGTTTCACATTGTTGTTTAAAAATTGTAAATATTCTTTTGAATATACTAATTTTCCATTAAAAATATAGATAGTTTCCAATAAAAACATAGCATAAAGTTGTTAAGAATTGTAAATACTCTTCGAAATCTATCAATATTTGTTTATAACAACAGATTTCTTGTGAAAAACCTTAAAATAAACTGACATTGTTCAAAAATTGTGCATCGTCTTTGAAATCTATATCGCAAACCGATATCTGAATCTACAATTGCACAAAAAATTCAACTTTTTTTTTAAATAATGATTTAATACATAAAATACAAATTTCTGGTGTAAAACGCCAACATAATCTAAAATTTCTGAAAAAATGTAAATCTCCTTCAATATATAATTTGTTTGTACGAAAAATATTAATTTTCGATGACACACACTAACATTATCAAAAATTGTAAAAAGATGCTAAATCTTGTTCAAATTATAATGACTTTTGTTTTGAAAATACGAATTTCCGGCGTGAAACGTCAATATAACGTAAAATTGTTCAAAATTATGAATCTTCTTTGAAATCTAATGATTTTTTTTATGAGAATTTAAATTCACGACCAAGGACATTAAAAACACTAACAAGCGGTGGATTTAATTTTAATTATTATAAAAAAAACAATTTGGCAAGTGAAACGAATCAACATAACCTTAAGTTGTTAACAAATTGTCAATATTCTTAGAAATCTAGTTATTTTTGATTAAAAATACCAATAATTACACTACTTTACAAAATTAAGAAAGTTTTTTGCCCACCACATCTTAATATGATTTTTGTATGTATTTTTGGCCCACGAAACACGAAAACCACATACAACATTTTTTTTATGGAAGCGTTTTCGAGATATCAATGTTCGAAATTTTTTTCTTAAATTTTCATAGTTGTTTTGAATCATTTTTAAAATATGTTTTATAAATATTAAAAATACCAATTCACGACGAACATAACACTAAAATGATCCAAAATTTTTTAAAAATTCTAAAGTTTCTTCAATTTTGTTAATATAACTTGAAACTGTTCACAAATGTAAATTTTGTTCGGACTATAATAATTTCTTGCTTAAATACCAAATTTTAGTGGCAAATGGTGACGTACCCTAAAATTTTTAAAAAGTCATGAATCTTTAAAACATAGTGATTTTGATTTAAAATATAAATTTCCGATAAAAACGCGTACAAAACCGAAAAACGTAAATTTTTGAAACAATTTTAATCTTCGAAATCTAATTGACCTAATTAACCTAAATGAACCTTAATTAACCTTATAAACCTAAAATAGTTTAAATTGGAAATCTTTTGTTAATTATTTTCCTTTAAAAATGCTAATTTCCAGTTGAAAAAACTAAGAGAACCTACAATTTTTAGAAAGTTTTAGTCCCCGAAATATTATGACTTCATAATAAAATTCTTTTTTAAAAATAATTATTTCCAGAGAAAAGCCCCAACATAAAGCATGTATAATATTCTCAATAATTTATTAGATAATTTGAAAGTTTCAATTTAACAGCGCGAGAGTATTTCGAAGCACAGCTTTTCTTTTAGATAGGACACATTTAAATTTTAAAATTGAAGTCTTTGATTTATTAATTTTCTAATATTCTGGCTAGAATATTATTTATCGAATGAGAAAGTAATAATTTTCTAAGCCTGGGAAATAACGCTTAAAAATTTACTAGATATGAAAAACGAAAGTCTTGGATTATCTTTTCAACTTAAAATGTAATTAGCATTCTTTCGTTTTTACTATTCTTGTTTGCGAAATATCAATAAATACGATACGCCTAGAAAAAAGTCAAAGTTATGCAAGTATAAGTATAGTATCCTATAGTTAATTAAGCTTTGAATGAAAGTTTAAGGTCAGAGGTGAAGGATAAATAAATACTTTGAAATAAATGCCTCTAAATGTCAAGATAATAGTAATTTGTCTTTTCAATTTTTTTATTTTTTTCATAAAAGCTTTAAATTTGCAGAAATTCAACTCACATAGAAATCTACTTACTCTGAGTGGCACTATTTGCACATAAATTCAAGGAAAAGATGCCAAGAAGTAAAATATATTTCTCTTTAGATTTGCTAATCTTTAATCGCATTCAAACAGTTACTGGGATTTGCAGTGAACATTCTATCCACGTTTAACTCTTTGAGTGACTTTTGTTCAAAAATGTTTATTTTTCACGGCTACCATAGTAAAATTTAGAAGTTTTTACCTTGAATTTTGTAATTCTATTAAAAAAATAATTTTATTTTTTCCAGTCTATTTCGTCTTACAATTTACAATGATAATTTAGAATTCCATCAAAATTTGTGTTACAGATTCAAATGGTTTCAAATTCTTCTAGTCGTAAACAGAAAAAAAATTAAATTGCTTTCAATTCAATGATTTGAAAAATGTGTGGAGCCTTAATATTTTGCATCAATTTCGAAATACACCAATATCTATATCAATTTAGAGAAAATGGTTATTTTCCTTAAATTAAGACTCTTTACAAATCGAAATTGACTATATTTTTATTAATTGTTAGTTCTTAATTTTTTATTATTTAATTAGGTTTTTATAATACAGAATGCACAATTCAAAATTATACCAAAACAGGGTGATTTTTATTGAAAATAAGGGAATAATATAGAAATACGTTTTTTTAAAAATAAAATTAATATAGGTATCATATTGAATTATATTTGTAACGCTTTGAATTGCTATGATTTCAAGTCGAAATGTATGGATTTTTCAACAAAATAGATGAATTTTTAACCACATAGTTAAATTTTCACCCGAATGAATGATGAATCTTTAACAACGAAAAAATTCATGTTTACTAATGTAGTTGAATCGTTAACTAACAGAGATGAATTTTAAAAGAAAGAATTTTCTACAAAAAAATTGAATTTTTAAGCCAAAAATATTAATTTTTAACCAAATAACTCAATTTTATACCAAAAAGTTCAATTTTCAACTAAATAGTTGAATTCTCTCCGAAATTATTTGAATTTTCAACCAATAAAGACGAATTTTCATCAAAACTCAACCAAATGTAAACATTTTTAACCAGGAACCAAATGGTCGAATATACATACAAAATAATAATAATATAATATATAATAATATAATGTAAATATTAACAATAATATTAAATAATAATACAAACTAACATCTTCTTTCAACTTTAACCATAAAAGTTTATTTTTAACCTAAAAAGATGATATTCAAAATGACGAATGTTAAAAAAACAGTTGAATATTTAAACTAAAATATGTATTTTCAAAAAAAGGTAAGTTTTAACTGAATAGTTGATTTTCTATAACAATAGTTCAATTTTCAAGTCAAGAAGACGATTTTTCTAGAAACGAGTTGAATTTTCAACCTAAAACTATGATTTTTTAACAAAAAAGTTCATTCTCAACAAAACAATTGAATTTTCTACCAAAACAGTCGAATTTTCAAACAAATAGTTCAATTTTGAACCAAATTTTTGAATTTCCAACTAAATAGTTCAATCGTCTAATAAATAGTTAAATTTTCCATGAAACGGATAAATTGTGAGCCAAATAGTTGAATTTTCTACGAAAATAGTGAAATCTTCTACCAAATAGTTCAATCGTCAACCAAATAGTTGAATTTTCTACCAAATATTTGAAATATGAACCAAATAGTTAAATTTTTCTCGAAAATATTTTAATTTTCAACAAAAAAAAACCAAAAAAAATTTTCAATCAAATGTAAACATTTTAAAACAAAACTATGAATTTTTAACGAGAAACCAAATCATCAAATTTTCATATAAAAAATGTAACTTGTACCAAAAACAGATGCACGTTCAAGCAAATAGTTGAATATTCTACCAAAATGGTTCAAATCTTGAGTCAAAACGTCAAATTTTCTACAAACGAGTGGAATTTTCCACACGAGACTAGGAATTTTTAACAAAAAAGTTCATTTTAAACCAAATAGTTAAATTTTCTACCAGAATAGTTTGATTTTTAATCAAAAAGTTCAACTGTGAACCAAATAGTTGAATATTTAACCAAAGAGTTCAATTTTCAACCAAATAGTTAAATTTTCTCTCAAAATAGTTAAATTTTCAACCCAAAAAGCGAATTTCTAGCAAAACAGTTGAATTTTTAATCAAAAAAGATAAATTTTTAACATCACCGTTGAATGTTCAACAAAATAATGAAATTTTGAACTAAATGTAGACACTTTTAACAAAAAAGATGAATTTTTAACCAAGAAAGATGACATTTCTATCAAAAAAGATGAATTTTCTATCCAAATAGACGAATGTTTAACTAAACAGTAGAATTTTCAACTCAAAGGTATGTGTTTTCAACAAAAAAAGTTAACTTTCAACTGAATAGTTAAATTTTCTACGAGAATCACTCAATTTTTAAGTCGAAAGTACGAATTTTCTGCGAACGAGTGGAATTTTCAACCCAAATATATTGATTTGCAACAAAAAGTTAATTTTCAACTATAAAGTTGAGTTTTCTGCCAGAATAGTTTAATTGACAACCAAATATTATGATATTATAAAACAGATACTCAAAAATTAATTACAATTATTTATATATATATGTTATTATTATTATATCATTAAGCCGTTTCCCTTTCGGGGTAGGCGTGAATTGCTCGGTGGTAAAGTAGTGATG
>JAABKJ010011628.1:0-10703 GCA_011634705.1 Andricus grossulariae
TGAGACGTGGCCATGAATGGGATTTACTGCGGTCCTACTGGGAGCCGATGTTATTTTTTAGATGACAGTTGCTCCCAGTGGGACACTGCGGTGTTGTTAACCTTTAGTTTTTAATTATATATATAATTATATAAATATTTAAAAAGGCTTCAAATATGATATATTAAAAGGCCGTGTCTACGTTCACTGAAATTCGGTGAGCGTAGAGCAAATATTTTCAGTGAATGAACTTTTTGAATTTTTCTGAAAAATCGAAAATTCCATTACGCGCCCAAACTATGCCAGATACGAAAAAAGATGAATATACAAAAAGTATGCTTCAAAAAAAGATCTACAAATTTGTTAATTAATTTGTTAATGAACTCTTCGATATTAAAATAAATTAACGCAAGGCAGAAACAATGAATAAATTTACGAGATACTAACATTTGGAGGAACATGCAATAGAATAGCGGGTGGATATGCGATTGTAAAATAGACCTATACATCAATCGATCAAAAAACAGTCAATTCGATGCTTTTAAAATATCAGTCAATAAAGGTTTTTTTAAATAATATTGCGGTCATTTTAATGGATATATTTATAATTGGTGCATCAAAATACATCGATATATAATGTCTCAAGAATATGATAAATATAGGAATTTTTACATAAAAAATTCCCAATCTCTACCGAAGTCGTCAGTTTGATAATTTTTGGTTTTGATGCGTCGGAGTTGGTATATCTTTCTAAAAACGTTCCTTTTATGATATTAAGATCTTTGGCTTCGCCTCTCTTCTTCATGCTTTACCAAATGATTGCCAAATGGGCTGTTCAAAAAATACGTAACGCCTTTATGAGAAGGAGAGCGAGGGTATGTTCCGATTTGCTATGTCAGTCACAGGGTTGATACAGAAGTCCAGTTTGGGGATTCCTGAACTTTACCATGTTTTTAAGGTCTAATTTTGAAAAAGTTTCAGACTTTAAGAAGAAATGCAGTATATTAAACTTCATTCAATTTGAACACCTACATATTTATTTTTCATACATGTTTTGTACATTTTTTATATCAGATTGTAATTAGTCTAAGCACACTTGGTATTTTTGCTACGTTTGTATAAACTTGAAAACTAAATTCTCATGTTGACACACATTTACATTCGATTCTTTCAATATGTTAATCAATGTAAAACGTTTCATTGCAATCACAAACAAACACACAGAGAAAAAAACAATCACACACAAGCATACTGAAAAAACCAAGGATTGTACTTTAATTATAATCTGACTTAATCCAATTCAACCATGATCTGAGTTCCAACCCATGAGTCAACATACATATTTCACGTTCCACATACATAAAAAATATCTAAATAGTTTACAAAACTTAACCCAAGTGGAGGCTCCGGATGCTATATAACCACGATCCTACTCGAAAAGATCGATCTCGTTCACAGAAAAAAATGAGGGTTCAGTAAAGTTGCGGCTCAAGTAAAAGTTGGTATCATTCAGAACTGAGGCTCCAATGGAACTCTTTTTGAGGCTTCCTTTTGAGTTCGTTGATATCCGATAGATGGCTATTCATATTTTCAACTGCGCATGTGCCGAAAGGCGCTAGCCTATTTGAAATCAATAAAGACTATAAATAATCATACAGATAAATATTAACAAACAGTTTTTATTCTTTTTTAAAGCAAATTAAATTGGATGATAAAAATATCTAACTTCTTTCAAAAATGTAATATTAACGTATGATTGCAAGTGTATATTATATAATTTTAAATAGCACCGCACTTTTTTGGTACATGCGCAGATGAAGATGGAGGATTTTCAACATAAACTTAAAAACTGTCATATTTCATGTGCACTATCTTCCTTTCGAGAATGACTAATATCTCTAATTGTAGTTTCTTCATTAAATTTTTCCCAGTGCAATATTATTTAATTCGAATTACAAAGTAAAATGTACACCATAAACTTGTAAAATCTCCGTAGTGACTCAAGGCTGAAGTGCAAAAAGGGCTCCATTGGAACTGTTTCAATCCATACTTTGGGTTCATTTAGAAACCATTCATTATTTTGGGTTACTTTTCAGCAAGAGAGGTTCCTTTTTGTTGCAGCTCCTTTGGAACCAAAAATTGGTTCTTATAGAAACCCCAGTTTTTTCTGTGCGTCCGCATAAAAAGGGCCCTTATAGCCGGTTATAGTTTAAAAGATATTCGCATTTTTTTAAGACAGAGTCAAAATTATTGTTTTCGGGTTTAGGTGGGCAATGATATACTAGGACTTGTACGGAATCTATTGGCACTATATTCATGTCTTGAAAATAACCGGAAGTGGGTATATATCACGTTTGAAGGAAAAGTATAACACGTGCGCTTATAGCACTCGCAAACTTTAGATGCGTTTTTCTCTAAAAGCGGGGTTTTCGAAAATCCAACTTCAAAAATGCCCCCGTGATTAGTTTTTGAACCTGAAAAGTTCGTCTTGGGCTTAAAATCTCTCAAATTTATCCGGTCATATGATACTATACGTATCTCTAGGCCCTTTTCATGCGGACGCCCACTTATGGTGTCTGTAGAGAATTTGATAAGTGAGAATAAGAAGAGGAAGAAATTATGAAGATATTGCGATACCTCTATAATAAACTCGTACCTCACACACTTTGAAAATAGTAAGTATAATATTTTTGTAAATTTGTTGAGTCAAGCTATTTTTATATGAAGATATATATAAAAAACAGATTCGGTATTTTATGGAACATGTATTGACGAAACTGACATGCCATTTCATCAGGCGTTTCATCACAATTTCTTCAATTTAAAAGTCTAAAAGTGGGCCAAGGTTTAGACTTGGGATTAGATCATCAGGTCATTAGAATAAAATGTTTTCTCATCAATCAACAAAATAACTACTGCTCATTTTACTAAAATCGAATATTGTATTTAATGCAAATTTTATTATTGTAAATAGGCTATGTTATCTCCAGAAATAATATAGAATTTACAAGTTAAAGCTTCAACCCATGTGGAAAAATTCAATCCCGGTCTGGTGTCAGGTCTGGCTTTATCTAGGCTGTCTAGTCTGGAAGATCTGATATGGCCCAGGTCTGGGGCTAGTCTTGCCCAGGTTTGACTTTATCTACTCCATCTAGTTTGAAAGGTCTGGTATGGCCCATGACTGGCGCTGCTCAGCTATCTAAGAACAATACAAGTTCTAAGTTCGGTCTGGAAGGTCAGGTGTGGCCTAGAACTGTCGCTGATCAGCTATATCAGAACAAAGAAAAAGTGCTAAGTTCGATCAGAAAATTTGTCCTTGACATATTTTGAAAATGTTACTTTTTCCAAGTCATATAAAAAATAAAGGAATTCCAGCCAGTGGCTGACCGGCCTCTGACTAGTGGCTAATCATACCAGGCCAGCGCCAGAAGAGTTTTCGAAACGGGAAAATGAAAAAAATAAGAATTATTTGCACACTCATTATATTTCGCATTACTTTATTTAATAAGAGAACGCGATTGTGTAACATTTTTAACTTTTTTTAAATAACAAGAAGACAATATTTTTAAACATTCAAGTAAGTCACGTTACCGATGCGCACCAACATAACTTATTTACAAGTTGTTATTGCTTGATTATGAAAAACACAGAATTACTTACACACTCAATCTATTTGCCCTTACTTTATTTCCGTTAAAAATGATCTCTTTAATTTATGCGCTCACAGAAACACCGCGAAGTTTGATAGTACGGAAAAACACACCTGGTGCACGTTCAGTAATTCATTTATTTATGTTCAACATTTTATGTCGAAGGTATAATCGAAAATGAAAGTTCACTAATTGATTATTAGTAACCGGTAATTGATTTGTGGAGAATTAGACCATCTTTTTACTAATAGATTTTAGTAAAATAAACTTGTATTTTTTTACATTCTCATTTATAAATTTTTGTCGGTTTCTATCTGTTTGTATGTCTGTCTGCATGTATATCTTTTTGGTTACTTCGTTAACCAGGTCAATCCTAAAAAATAAAACGATCATTTTCAAACATCAAAACAAATGTTGTGTTGAAGTTTCAGAAATGTTTGTCAATTTGTCAAACAAGTGAGAAAGAGACTTACAAATTATAATCCTCAATACATTTTTCAATTAGATGAAAATGAAAAAAGTTAGAATTTTCAAAATTTTCAAAAAGAAAAAAAAAACATTTTTCCAATAGATTAAGAAATTTTAATGGGAAGTTGAAGTTTATAATCAATATATTTAGGAATTATGATGATGAAATCTTTTGATTAGATTCAAATTCTAAGAGTTAGATCACTTTTAATATTATAAATTTTTACATTCTCATTCATGAGAGTGCAGTGGAATCGTTATTCGATCTCTATATCTTAACGGATCTTTACGTTTCGGCACTCACAGAGTCCGAATGTGATAAAATTTTGTTGTTTTCTGTCTGCCTGACTTGCCTGTATGTCTGACCCTCGTGACCGCTATTATGGCGCTGTCAAGACGGTCTATCATGGCGCTGAGTAGAAGTGAAACGGTTTTGTATGGCCAAACGCTAGTCTAAACAAGCTAATCTAGCACTACTCTGGATGAGCTAATCTAGTGCTAGTCAGTCGGTATTGCAAATATCTATTTTAGATGATTGTCGTTAAAAATTATTTCAAAGACTGCCTGAATGATGATAAAAAAAGGTAATTGATTTTATTGTACTTTTTTCATTCTTTATAATTTTAGACACCATGAATATTTTTGAAAATGTGCAAAAAAATATTTCGATTTAAAAGTTAGTGTTCCGTACCGAGTTTTGTAATTTGTTCTTCTGTTAAGTTTTTAATTTGATACTAACTCTAATACGCGGATGATTTCTAACTGTAAAATTAATTTTCATTAACTTATTAATTATTTTTCGTGGTTATCTTTTCTTTGACTGTACATATTCGTTGGAGAAAGAATTTTAAATTTTATAGGATAGTTTCAACAAAATAAATCAGACGAACAATATGCTTGGATTACGATACAGAGATCTTGTAACCTGTAATGGTAGTTTTGCTTAAACTATCATTCCTGTCGCAGTTGCATCACGATGGAGAGAGAGAAACATAGTCCTTGTCTCTAAATGCGGAATCTTTGTATTCTTTTATTTGTAATTATTATAGAAACAGAGCAGAGGGTATTTGACCAAGAAATGGAAAGTACCTTTGCTCCACCTAATTCACTTTCTTTCTCCTTGCTTCTTAAATAATTACAAGTGAACTTTTATGAAAAAAAATTATCTACTTCGTTTTGAGATTCGAATTGGAATCTCAAAACGAAGTAGATAATTTTTAATTAATTTAAAATTAATTACTTAAGTGATCAATTTTTGCTCTGTAAAGTTTATGTACAAAACCCACTTTTCCAGTTGAACATAGTTTGAATTGGGACCCGTGGCCGAGGAACTCTTTTCATTTTTGATATTTCCGCCCGTTACCCAAAAATATAAATTTTAGAGTACGCCGGTTTATGAAAGGTAGCCCGAACAACTAATTCAAACGGCTCACGTTTTTCTTATACACGGAGTTATGAATTATTTTGAACACACATTCTCCATTCGAAGAGAGGATTTTTTTTATTTTATTTTTTACGACCGTTCGCTAATAATTTAATATTTTGTGCGTCCGAACTCGAGGACGGGTGTCTCAATCTTAGAAAAGATTACTGAGAGAATCTGCATGTTGCCGAACTTCCCGGTTGACTGAACATGATTTCAACAAAATCAAGTATTCACTTTTCATTTTTGATACTTTTAATAACATCGACTCTTTTCGGAGATGAACAAAAAAATATTTGAATTGGACACTCAGAAAAATGTTTGGTCATGGCGGACTAGCCAGCAGCCATGAGGGCCAGAAAAGACTGACTAGACGATAAGGCAGAAATTAATTTTTTGTAATGTTCATTTTTCGCTTTTGGTTCTCCTAAATACCCTACCTATTTTCGGACAAGTCCAGAAAGATTAGGACCCGAAAAGACCGTCTAGATTAAACGGTCTAGAAAATGTCCTAGCTGGACACAAGTCTGTCCCAATAATTTTCTATACGGGTGTAGTCACGTTAACTTTTGAATGATTTGACTAATCGATTCAGCCTTTGCTAAACTTTGGAGGAAGGAGGGGGGGGGGGGGTCAGAAAATCAAGGTCAAATTTTTAACGAGATTAATTCAAACAAAACTAAAAAATTTAGAGCATTTTAAAAATAAAAACAAAATTTTTTAAGAGTTATAGAAATTCGGCTCAAGGGTTGTGGTAGTTAAAAATAGACTTGCAAATTAATTTGGTGAAATTTTTATATTCCATGGAAATTAAAATTAAATTTCCGTGAATTCCCTGAATGCCAGGAATTCCTTGAATTCCATAAATTCCATGAATTCCGTAAATTCCATAAATGCCGCAAATTCCATTGATTTCGTGAATTCCGTAAATACAATTAATTCTGTGATTCCAGTAAATTCTATAAACACGGCGAATTTCATAAAATCAGTGAATTCCATGAATTTCATAAATTAAGTGAATTCAGAGAATTCCGTGAATTCAGTGAATTTCGTGAATACAGTGAATACAGTGAATTCCGTGAATTCTACGACCTACGTAACTTTCGTGAATTCCGTAAATTTCGTGAATTCCATGAATTCCATCAATTTCATGAATTCCTTCAAGTCCATGAATTCCGCAAATTCCGTAAATTCCATGAATTACGTGAATTTCGTATATTCCGTGAATTGCATAAATTCAGTGCATTTTATAAATTCAGTGAATTCCATGAACTCTGAATTCCGTGAATTCAGTAAATTCCATCAATTTCATGGATTCCGTGACTTTCGTGAATTCAGTAAATTCCGCGAATTCAATGAATTCCGTCAATATAATAAATTTCGTGAATTCCTTCAATTCCATGATTTTCGTAAATTCCATGAATTTCATGAATTTAGTGAATTCCATGAATTCTGTGAGTTCCATGAATTCAGTGAATTCCATGAATTCAGTTAATTCTATAAATTCGGTGAACTCCATAAATTCCATCAATTCTGTGAATTCCGTAAATTTCATGAATTCTGTGAATTCCATCAATTCTGTGAATTTCGTGAATTGCTTGGATTCCGTGAATTGCTTGAATTCCGTAAATTCCGCAAATTCCGTGAATTCCATGTATTCCTTGAATTCCTTTATTTCCATTAATATCGCGAATTCCATGAATTCCGTGAATTTCACAAATTCCATGAATTCCATGAATTCCGTGAATTTCACAAATTCCATGAATTCCGTGAATTTCACAAATTCCGTGAATTCCATAAATTTCGTGAATTACTTAAATTTCATGAATTACGCGAATTCCATGAATTCCGCGAATTCTGTGAATTCCGTGAATTCTATGAATGCCATGAATTCTGTGAATTCCATGAATTCCGTTCATTCCTTGTGCACTTATAATAAACGCTACAATACATGTATTGGAATGCTCGACGGTGACTTTACGATTTACAACACTTACAATATATGTATTGCAATTTCGTCATTCCAATACAGTGTTTAACATTTTTCCTTACGCTTTTATTGTAGAAGTGTCGGAGAATTCCAAACATTTTTAACAGTTTAACTGTGAAATTACACCTAGGTCCGGAGCTGTTTATTTCGTTTATGCCGAAAAAGTGTAAATATAACAAACTTATACATTTTCGTACTTTTTGTATTACTTAATTCAACAATTAATTTATTATTTAAGGCAGGGTTCCACTTTCGAACTCGCGAAAAAAATTATATTTTTGTAAATTTGTTTAAAAAACATTTAGAATGATATTGATGTAGGGCTTGTCATGCTTATTAAATATACTCTTAAAATACTATAAAAAATTTTTTTTGTTTATTTTATGCACTCTGTATACATTTAAGTGACACTTTCTCGAAACCACGTTTTTTACCGCTTGTTAAAAAAATCTCCGATGTTATAATAAATCTTGATGTTATAAAAAAAAATTTACAAAAATAGCATTTTTTGGGCGCGTTCTAAAGTAGAACCGTGCCTTAATAGGGAAATCTAATTTTTATTAACATTATATTTTAAAACATACTTATTTCTCATATTCGATTACATTTTGTCTACACTGATTTATTTTTAAAACAGAATCGTCTGTATAACCTAATTTTTGAAGGCAAATATCGCAATGAGAATGTAATCGTCAAAGCCGAAGGTACTTTGAGAACCTTCTTCAAAGTAAAATCAAAACACAATTTCAGTTTCGATTTAGTTTTCGATTTAAGTTAAAATATTTATGATATTTGAACAAAAGAAGTCGGTATTTATGCAGTAAACGTATGACAAAGAGCGCAAAGGGCGAGAACGTACCCGCGCGCCCTAGGTTCAAAATTCCAACTACACACAGCATTCGCATGTCGACCCTCTTCTCCTACCCTTCCACCGCCTAAACTGACTAGCAGAAATCAAGGCACTTTTTTTCAACCTCAACTTTGAATAAGCAGTAATTTTTATCTTTTTTCCACTTCCCATTTCTCAATGTCGTACTACACATTTTGAAATCTACTTTGAAACTAACATTTTGGGAACCAAAAATCAAGAATTAAAACTATGGATTTTTTGAAAATAAACGCTTCTTCAATTAAGTGGTTGCCACTTTTTTTTTGAATTTATATACGTATATATCAATTTAAATGATGGATATTGCGTCAGTTGCTTGTATATATTACAAAGAGAATCTTTTCTAATGAGTACCAAAAGAGCGACAATAGCATTTGAATTAACAATTGGAGATGATTTTCTCTTTTTTGGGTGCAATGAAATATAATTATTATACCATTAAGCCTTTCGCAGTAGGGGTGACTTGCTCGGTGAGGAAAGGAGTAACGTGAGGTACGGGGTATAGATTTTTTAGATTGATCTAGAATTCTCGAGTTATTTATTTAAATGACACGTTCATTCCGCAACACTGCTCTGACCCAGGCTGCTGATCAATCTCTCTAGCGATCACCCCAAGTGAAGAGCCTCACATAATTATTATGTGAGGTACCCCACTTGGGCCCAGTAGTATCTTAGGTCTTTGTTTCGGGCGCCATACACTCTATTGTCACTCTGTTTACAAACTATTTGTCGCCAGACTTTTCTGTCCTGGCATACTTCTCTAGCTTCCTTCACATCCATGCATTCTTGCATGCAAGCTCTCGTGTTTCTATCGCTTCTCATGCCTCTTTGGATTAATGTCTTATTCACGGATTATGACAATTCTTTCGGTCTTAAGATAAATATTTGATCTGTACAGGATCTTCCTGGCATAAATCCACTTTGGACTTCCCATATATTTTCTTCTGAAATTTTCATTACACCACGAATAAGTATTTTTGAGTATATTTTATTTGCTTTACTTAATAAGCTGATACCTCTGTAATTATTGCATTTGCTTTTATCTTCCTTTCTTCTGTATATTGGTACGATAATCGCTTTTCTCCGCGGTCGTATACAGAGGTCCGGGGGCTCTCGTGGTGGGGAAGTTCTCTTATTAAAGCTTCCGATTATTTCACAAAGCTGCCACTTCCGGTATTGGCGTAATAGTAGAGTAGAGAAAGTGGCTGTTTAATGTGAAATTTTTATTTCAAGAAGTCGATTTAATTCAGATGTATTCAATAATTTGAATAATATGGATGCATTTTTAATTTAATGAAAATAATGAACACATTAGGAATTAAGTTTTCTATACTTTGAAGCGGTTGTCGCAAACTTCCTGCCGATTTTTCGGGATTCTCGAATTTTGTCAGTTTGGCACCATTTCGCAAGCGAGGGTATTGTTACGGAGCACGGTGAATAATTCACCCTTCGCTATCACAATTTACACTCTCTCTGCTAATATCATTCACCGGTAAATGAAATTCGCAAATACGTGCCTTTGAACGAAAAAAATTCACGCCGGGACGCACGATTTCCAGTATCTCCGGACGACAAGATCACTCGGCACTTTAAAAGTTGGTGTCTTGCCTTTAAATTATGAAGTATTTTTTTTGCACTTTGGTATCGCACAAACACATGGCATTTTTGCATTTCTTTTATTTAAATATTACAGATATTACTTATCGATCACTCCACAATTCGGTTCTTCGGTTCTTTGAGGCCAGTTGAGACTTCAAGGTTAGAAAACATGTTTACCTTTTCAAATCCTACCCTATTCGACACATACGCCACTACACTCAATGGTCACTGTGCGAAACTTTCTGGCTTACGTTAGGGAACTTCCCCCACCACGAGAGTCCCCAGACCTGTGTATACGACCATGCTTTTCTCTAATCGTCTGGGACTTCTTCCGTCTCGACACATAAATTTATCAATTCGCACACACTGTGAGGTATGTACTCGCCACCGTATTTAATCATTTCAGCGCTAATTCTATTTACACCAGCAGCCTTACCGTTTTTAAGTTCTTAATTATATCTCTAGCCTCAGTGGCACAGCATTTTCAATTGGGTTTTCTAATGCTTTAGGTTCTATGTCACAGTTCTGTTGCCCTATTTCTTCACTTCCTAATAATTCATTAAAAGAGTCTTTTAAAGCGTCTACTATCCCGTCTGTATCATATAGCATTTCACTTTTGCTGTTTCTAATGCTGACAAACTCTGTACTTTTACTTTCCTTCATCTCTTTAAATAATAGTTTCATGGTTCCTTCAAAGTCGTTTTG
>JAABKJ010011629.1:0-10703 GCA_011634705.1 Andricus grossulariae
ATACGCACAAAACTCTTGCCCCGCCTAAAAGTGGCAACTGATTTTTAAGTGTTCTGATTCATTCTCAATAAGTGTACACATATGTGCATATGTGAATTTATGATTTACTTTTATTTTCAACTGCGGAATGATCTCAGTTCCTCGTCATTCGATATTATGTCCAAGGCACCATATTCTCAGTTGTTTCTATTCGTGTCTCATATGTATATCGTCGTGACGTTATCACGAAACGATTTCACTTCGTTCTTGCTAAGTGCTCAGTACGAATAGAAACAACTGAGAATATGGTACCTTGGACAAAACATCGAATGGAGAGGAACTGAGAACATTCCGCGATTAAAAATAAAAGTAAATGACAAATACACATATGCACATATGCACTTATGCGTACAATTATTGTGAATTAATCAGAACACTTGAAAATCAGTTGCCATATATGTTTTGTTAAGTTATTAATATAGGATGTACATAGTTGTATATAGTGTACATAAAGTACGAGATGCGAATGTCAGCAGTACGCGAAAAGAAGTATTTTTTTATATACCTACAAGCAATTGACACTGTGACTGAGTAATTTACGAGAAAATTTGTTTTTGATGGAAGAATTATGTTGCATTTGGTTTGTATTACACTATTGCGTATAACTTATTGCGTCATGAGCTAAAAATAAAGTTGGCCCCTCATTATCATGAAGTTGCATACATCTGAGGGGCCAATCAGTAGTTTCTATTTTTTTTTAACTATGAACTAATGCTCTGATCATCTCCGAAAAAATATGTATATTGCAACCTTGAATATGAGAATGATACAAGGGAAAACAAATTTTTTTCTCAGTAGCTACTTGGGGTAAATTTATTTCATAGGGGTAGCCACTTACCCTTGCAATATGGATCACATCCGAGCGGGGGCACCCAGACCATGCTTATCCTGCTACGGCCTTTTAAGAATATTTGTATTTTGTCGGTTGCGTCGATTCGCGAAACAAATGTGTCTAACATTGCGCATGAGCTATTTTTATGCTCACACAGTCTGCTGAATTGAAACACTGCATATCATTCAGAGAATTGGAAATCCTCACTTTCGAGGTAGTTACTGCACACGAAAATTGTTACTTATGATACAAGCACCCTAAGTGGCACTTTTTCCTCGTGTCAGGTTGCAATACGAGGAAAAAGTTCTACACATGGGCCGTGTGTTACATATTATTTTTCAGCAGAACGCAATCGTAGGTGAGATTTTAGGGTCTCATAATCTTCTCCAAATATGCTGTCGTCAATTACTCAACTGTCATGTAGTATGTAGACAGCGCTATATTGTGGCAATATTGGAGTGATAATGTGGTGTCCTATTAATTAAATTTCTTTCAATTTCGAGAAAAACAAGACCTTGAAAATCGAATAGACATTGAAGGGCATAATTGTTTTTTTTTAATATAAATTCTTGTTGATATTAATATAAACTCTGTTAATATTCCTGATTAATTTTGCAAGCTCTGTTAAGGTTTTTTTGATCCCCAAGCTTTTTACGATATGCGAGCTTAGCCGGACTACGAGCTTTTTTCGGTCTGCGAGTATTTTTACTAGGAGAGCCACCGACACTGGACCTTGAGTCATCACGAATATTGATAAAAAATTAGAATTAAATCATTTATTCAAAATGTCAGCGCGATAAAATCCGGTCAACATGATAACGGGTTCAAGAATTTCTAAGACACATATATTTATTCATGTTGTGGGGACTCAGACCTATACTAAAAACTTTTTGTTCTATCTCCGCCATGGCGCAAGTTCAATGACGAAACTAACACGCTTTGCGCCTGGTCAACAGGGGTTGGGCACCGATTAAGGGCAAGTGCACATTTATTTCAAATGATTGCTCGATGCCGCCAATCATGTGATTTAGTTTTTTTTTTAATTCCGCGATCATGCCAATTTTGAGAAAAAATTAATTTTTCAATAATTAATTAAGATACGTGGGTTCAGGATTTTCTTGGACAGCATAGCAGTTCGTTATTAACCAAAATGAAAACTATTATTCCTAATTTGTTTATCAATATCCGTGATGAAGCAAGGTCCAGTTTCCCTGGCTCTTAGACTATTGTCGGTCTCTGAGATATTTTCGGCTCGCTAGCCTTTTCAGCATTGCAAGCTTTTTTTAGGCTGGCGGCTAGACCATATCCATTCACAAAAAGGTCAGCTCGCATGGGTGGATATTTTACCTAACCCTAATCTCCATCTTGGATTTTCTAAAATTTTCATCTGTCTCAGACAGTTTCTTAAAATAAACTTGCTTGTCTTGCCAAGTTTGTGAGGCTGACGTTGAAAAATAGCGAACTTAATTAATGTTTTTAAATTTCATCAGACATTCCTTCAGATTTTTAAAAATTTTGAACTGTCTTAGACTATTGCATATATTTTTTGAAAGAAATGTCTAGGCTTCATAACGGGATCTTTGACCCTGTTCTTCCGAGTTTTATAAAAGATAACTTTTCAAAATTTTGAAATTTTGAAAAGAGACTCTTTTTATTTTTGAGATAAGTGATGCAGTTTGAAATTCTGAGGTTGGAAGTACTGCAGTTTGAATTGCGGCAGTTTAAAGTGCAGCAGTTTGTATTGCGGTAGTTTAAAGTGCTGCAGTTTGAAGTGCTAGAGCTTGAAGTGCTGGAGTTCAAAGTACTGCAGATTGAAGTGATACAGTTTAAATTGCTGTAGTTTAAAGTGCTGTAGCTTGAAGTGCTACAGTTTAAAGTGCTGCAGTTTAATTTCCTTCTGTTTAAAGTGCTGAAATTCAAAATGTTGCAGTTTGAAGTACTGTAGTTGGATGTTCTGCTGCTTAGAGTGCTGCAGTTTATAGTGTTGCAGTTTGAAGTGCTTCAAAATATTGTTGTTTTAATTGCTGTAGTTCACCCATGTAAAAAAGTTATATTTAGTTTATATATAGTGGACAAGAAAATGATATTTTTTATTTGTTTAATACATTTTTCTGTATAAAACAAATAAAAAATATCAGCGTTTTGTACACTATGTATAAATTATAAATAAATTTTTCACCTGAGTTAAATTGCTTTTGTTCAATGTGCTTCAATTCAAAGTGATGTAGTTTGCAGTACTACAGTTTAAATGGCTATATTTTATAGTGCTTCCGTTCAAAGTGCTGCAGTTTAAGATGCTGCAGTTTAAAATGCCACAGTTTAAAGAGCTGCAGTTGAAATTGCTACAGTTAAAAGTGCTGAAGTTTTAATCGCTGCAGTTTAAAGTACTGTAGTTTGAAGTGCTACAATTTAAAGTTCTACAATTTGATGTGTTGCAGTTTAACGTGCGGTACATTAAGTCTCTAGAGCTGTTGGGATGTATTTGAATGTTCCAAATAACAATTTTTCCTACTTGTATCTCAAAACACAATCCCACATGGTTGCGGTTTAGATTTCCAAATAGATTTTCACAAAAAATGCACTGAGTCCATACGTGGTGCTTTTGGGATCTATTTGGATGTACTAACACTGAAACCTACTTGGATTCTCAAAAACAATCTTAATTGGTTTCTGATTAGATTCTCACATAGAATTTTACCAATATGCACTAAAGCTCATTGTTGCTAGAATTTGTTCAGATGATCCAATACCGTAATCTACTTGATTTATTAAATTCAATCTGCATTGTTTTGTGATTGCGAATCCAAGGAGTTTCACCGATGGTGCACTAAGTCCTACTTGCTACGTGGATCTGTTGGGATTTGGAACACTTTAACCTACTTGGATTTACCAACTCAATCTGAATTGGATTCTGTTTCAGTTTCGAAATAGAAGATTATTATCCTTCACCAAGTCCCGGTTGTTGTAGAGATCTGTTTTGATGATCCAATACCCATACTTTCTTATATTAAAAAAATTCATCTGAATTACTTTCTGTTTGAAAATTCAAATAGGACTTGGCACGCTTTCGGAAAAATTCGATTTGCATATTCAAACAGAATCCAATGCAGGTTTTGTTTGGAAATCCAAGTAGGTGACAGTATTGGCACAACAAAATGGATCCTAGCTGCAACTAGGACTTGGAGCGACATTGCCCACATTCTATTTGGAAATCTAAATCAAATTGAGCTTGGAAATTCAGTTTGGTCATAGTATTCTAACATTCAAATAGACTCTAACAGAACTACGGACTTCTTGCGCCATCGGAAAAATGTCTGAAATTACAAGGAGAAACCAGCTTCAATTGTAATTGGAAGTCCACATTATTCACAGGCAGGAAATATCCTATTTGGCAGTCTGACATAAACCAAAAGGACTGAATAGATACTGATAAAAAATGTAGGTAGATCTATTGGACATTTTGTGAATCCATCTCTTTCACACTTATATGGGACGTTTCAGAATGTTTTGTCTACATATAGGGCTAGCATACAAGTGGTCAGTGTACTCCCATCTGATAGAGTCGAACAACAATTTTGTTGTTTTTTATTTCCTATATATTGATTTCTAGGACGTTTAAGATCTCGTATATAAATTAATGTCAATTTTTGAGAATTCGCAGGTAATCTTTGCATGATTGTGACAAATACAAAAAAAATTGTTGAATAAACAGTAAAATACATATTCCTTTATAACGATTCTCATTTCACCAAATAAAAAAGGGGACAATGCAAAGATTTTTGACAAAGAATGTCCCCTTAGTATCTTTTAGCCTTATTTATTTAAAGATTAATCGCCTATGAAGACGAAAAGAGACAGCTCGGGCAGGTAGGGCGAAAGTGAAGTTCTATAAGGATTAAGCACTATCGGAAAGCGTTATAAATTACTCTGTTCTGGAAGCCATTAAACAAGAGGGTATACTGTAGTAGAATACTCGATGCTAGCATTCATTCTCGTAAAAGGTTGGTAGTTCTCAAAGCCGAAGGTCCCATTATTCGATTCTAACACAGAAGGTCGATTTAAATAAGTAAATTCGCTGCAGTTACCTCTAATGTTACAGCGACCCTTTCGAATGAAACTTCATCTGACAATTCGCGGTTGCGCTTCTTGCTGCTAACGTCCTCTCTTTCCCTTGCAAGAATCGGTGTCGGTACTGTGTCACCTTCGGCAGAATTGAATTCCGATTAAATCAGCGATTACTTATAAAATAAAAGTGGATTGAATTTGATGACTCAAAAAACAATAGCTAGGTCATTACTGTCATGTCCGAGGGGTTGAGAAGTCGACCTATCGACTTAAGAAGATTTGACTGACTTCAGGAGAATTCAAGTGACTTCAACTGACTTCATGTGACATCAAGTGACTTCATGTGAATTCAAATAACTTAAGATATTTCAGAAGTTTTCAAGTGACTTCACGTGCATTCACGCGAATTCACGGGACTTCCAGTGACTTCATGTTTATTCACGTGATTTCATATGAATTCAAATTACTTTTAATATTTTAGGAGATTTCGAAAGACTTTCGAAGAATTCCAGTGACTTCAAATGAATTAAAGTGATTAAAAGTGACTGCAGGTGAATTCACGTGACTTGTGGGGATTTCCAAAGATCTCCGAAAATTTTCGGATAATTCACTGACTTCAGGAGATTTTAAGCAATTTTCTAAACATCATCAACTTGATGAGGCGTCTATCCGTCCAGCAAGATGTTCGGTCTTCATTCAAAAAAGCTGCGTGACTTGACGCAGCCAAATTTTGAGCAATTTCCTGATTTAAAACCAAAAATAAAAATTGCATTCATTTGACTTATTTTAAAATTTCTTACGATACTTTATCCATACTTGTGAAATTAGCTAAATCGATTTCTTTTGCTTAAAACGATCTGTTAAATTATTAATTTGAAGACCGCAGTACCGATGCGTACGCACTAATTGGCCCAACAATGCATTGGAAGTTTTTTTTCCTTGAATTTTCATACATTTTCCCTCAAAATTGATTTGAATCCACAAAATTATAAATGCATTTGAAAAAAATTATATTTAGGGATTCAACAAACCCCATTGAAGCTCCATAAGAAAAAAAGACTTTTTGTATATTTTATTCAGAATCGTAAATACTTGGTGAATCGATATGAAAATCAACATTTCTCTTGAAAAATTAGCTACAGAATACAAATGAATAATTTGTTTTATATCACCTGATTCTACTGATAATTAGATGATCACTTACATTTTTTAAACAATTCATTATTATTCACCATAATATTCTCTTACAATAACGCTGGAAAGTTATAGTTTCTTCTGAATTTTCCACTTTTTTTCCACTGTACAATTGTTTAAACAATTTATTATTGTTTATAACTATCTCCTCTTAGATTATTTCTAAAACATTGCGTTTTTTTCTGAAATGTTTTACTTTGCTTTGGCTTTTTCGTTATCAACAAATAATAAATAAACATTACAGAGCATCCATTTTTAAACAATCTCTTTCTATTTTGTAAATATATTTTTCTGGAATAAGACAGACATTTGAAATATTCTTCAAATTGTCTATATGGATCATAATAAATGTAAATTTCCTTCAAGTAGTTACTGAGAGACTTTTTATTTAAATTAATATTAATATTAATCATTTTTTTTCTCACTAAAAAGCCAAAAAATGTGGGACGATGATCGTGGGGGCTAAGTGTATGAAGTTATTTCAAAAATATATTTCTTCATTTGAAGGAAATATTGATTGGACATGAATCATTTCACTTTATTTACCGTAAGAAACATATTTTCCAAGTAAATGAATTAATTCTTAAGTAAACAAATTACTTCATGTGGCTAATAGCATGTTCCGTTGAAATATCAGTACCAACGCTCTTATATGAAAGAAATAGCTTTTTCATTTAATTAATATTGCTTTTATTTATCTCAATATTTCTTTGATTCAAAGACACCAAAATACTTGTTTCAAGTATCGCTGAATTACTTATTTAAAATAAAACTAGGTTCTTAGTTTTAAAGATATCAAATCTTGAGTTAATTATCTCACATTCTCATGCCAAGAAATATTTCTTGTTTCAAAGAAATGGCATCCAAAGAAATGATTTCTTTTAATCAATACACGAGCTTGTTGCATGCAAACAGTATTCAGAACAGTGAAGTAAACGTTTTTTTTTTGCTCACAGAAATGGAATCAAAGAAATGCATTTCTTTGGATACAAGATTTTTTTTCAGTGTAGTATTAATATAGGAAAAGATAGTTATAAATAGTCATAATTTATTTTAACAATTATATTTGCTCCATTGAATTAATTATTACCTCACTCTCAGGTTAAATATTCCAGAAAAACCCCGCAACTTTCTAGCCCTATTTTAGAGAAAATGGATAAAAATAATAATAAATTGTTTAAGCAATTTTATCAGTGTAGAGTAGCATTATATATATTAGAAACAATTTGTGTTAAAAATCCGCAAGAAAATCATAACTAGCGTCAATAACTCGTAAAACCCAATTTTTTACTTATGGGGTTTTTTTAGGACCCTATGAAATATACCTATGGGGGTGATATTTAAAAGGTAAATATTCATTTGTATTCTATATAGCTGATTGTGAAGAGAAATGTTGAGTTTCAACTCGGTTCACCTATTATTGACGATTCTGAATGAAATTGACAAAAACGTCTTTTTTTATTTATTTTATCGAATATCTTTTTGCAGATTGGAACAAGTTTGGGCCCATATGTGTGTAGATTCGAAGAGAAAATTTTTGATTACCTTAGTACGCACGCAAGGCATGCTTTGAAATAAAGCAATAGGCTGATACACACGCACATGCTTTTTATTCTCTCACTGCTCTCTTCCTATCAACTGACTTCTGGAGATTTTAAGGGAATTGAAGTTATTTTGAAGGAATTCTTGTGCATTACAATAACTTCAAGTGACTTCAGACATTTCTGAAAAACTCACTGAATTCGGGAAAGTTGAAATAACTTCAAGTGACTTCAAGAGAATTCACTTGAATTCAAATGACTTCCAATATTTCAGGAGATTAGAAGAGAATTCAAATCACTTCAAATGATTTCAAGTGACGTCAAGTAAATTCAGGTGACTTGAGATATTTCAAGAAATTTCAGATGATTCAGAAGACTTCAGGAGATTTCATTACAAGTGTACACCTGACTTCACGATTTGTCACCCCCTCGATTATCGCAATTTAAAATAACTAACCTTTCGAAAAGTCAATATCATCCTTTGTTTCATTTAATTTTTCAAACTCCGTGCACGTAACTATCATGCCATTAGATTTCAGGACAGTAATCGTACCATTTTCGAGAAATATAACTACAGTTCCATTCTCTAGATACTTTCGGTGAGTCTCTTTTGCTATAGGGGCAAGATCCGGTCCCTTAGAGATGTATTTTTGCTGGATATAAAACAGATTCCCAGATGTATATCCCGCCACTGGCTCGATGTAAAGTCCCGACGGCCATGTAACACGAAAGTCAAAGCAAGAATTCCACAAACGAGACTTGCAGGAAATATTTGAGATACCTGCGACTATTTAAAGTTTAAAGAAGGCATTATTAGTCACATATTTATATTTTATTTCCTCTATGTAACATCTTCAGCTTTTGGGATATTTTGGAGATCCTAACAATTGATCAAATCACGTCGTCTAAATAATCCTTAAATAAGGTATAATCAACAAGCCAAAAAAAGAAGCTTTTGGAATTTATTCTATGTGCCCTGGGGCTTTTTGCCAATTCCAATCAAATCGACTGTTTACGTCCACTTTATAGGCATGGAAAGTCGTGAACTTCATGCAGGTGTTGGAAAACAAATATTGAACACGTAAAATATTTTTGGCTCCAATGATTTTTGTAATATTAAGTCGTCGCGTCGCGCGTCTTAAAGAGGACTCTTTGGAGTATCAATGGTAACAATTCAAATTCAGTGTAACAATTATAATCCAGTGTAACAATTTGAATTGCTACATGGCAATTTCTTACATTGTAGATTCGAAGTTATAGGAGAGATTTGTGGTACAATTAAAATATTAAAGGATGTAATGCAGTTGTCCAATGAATGAAATTTCCCGAATTATGAATGATAGAAAAATGGTATTAAAAGAAAAAAAGTTCAGTAAATAAATTACGAGTTGCACTATAAAAAGAAAAACATTAAAGTTATGAATGTATGAAACTCGATGATGATGACAACATCAAATAAAATATGTGCAAATACTCGTAATGGTCGAATCGACTTTCGCAAAAGTGAAACGACTGTGTGGATTTAATTGTTGCAGATATGTTGGTTTCTCCTTGAAACTTACGAAGAACAAAAATTTATATTTTACTGAAATCCCGATAAATTCTACAGAATTGCCCAATGCTTATGTGGAGAACAAACCAGTTCAATATACATTACAAGAATTGGCTAGTAAATGTCATCAGCATTGGTGATCTCCAACGTAAATTCTCAAGTGATACTAACATTCGAATCAGTGGAGCTTAGCGACCCAGTTGCTATTATACACTTTGTCTATGTCGCAATAACGCAGTACCCTGTCACTTTAACCAATTATGTAAATGACTTCAACTTGTTTTAACGGTATTGATCAGGCCTCACCACTTTCAGCAGGTTTTGGTTATGATAATTGCGATCAAGGCTCTTCACGGCTCATCGTTCACACCAAAGGCTCTGAATTTTTTCTACTTCAATTTACCATACATTTAATTTCAATTTTTAATTTATCGCGAAGGACTAGGGACCAGTTGAAGAAAAAGTCTGACAACAATTTATTTAGGCCTGTTTGACCTAGTCTTATAACTGCCACTGGCAGCCAATTTAGCGAATGTCTTCATTCTGGTGAGCCCTGGTATAGATTGCAAACAAAATATTGTTAAATGTCTGGATGCATGAAAAATGTATTTCAATGACGAAAAAATCTAAACTAAAAGTGATGTTTAGTAAGAATTATTTAATCTAAAAAGATCATGCATAAATAAGGTATTCTGTCCCCTGGTCTGAATTAAGTACTTCGTTTAGTTTCCCTATACATTTCATCTTGGTTGGTTGTTAGTTATCATATGAGCACCTTCGCTGCGTTAGATGTCGATGCATTTCGTTGTTCCCGACGTTTTGGAAATATACTTCTCGGGTGCCAGTCACAGTGAATGGCGCGGACCTCTTTCTGGGTTAAGCAAGTGTATGTGTGTATGTTCATTACTTGAAATCGACCAAAGACCACCGAGCGATAGACGTCCCGACATGGAGCCCCTTGACAAGGAGATCGCTAACTCTTCTCCGAGTCTTATCAAAGTCCACTAGTGACATCCAAGTTTAGATCCTTCGGCATGAAGTCTCACTTCTTGAAAGTAACTAGCCTCTTTTGAGGGGAACTATAGTTTAGCCTAATAATTTTAAAAACTATTCTGGACTTTCTCAAAGTAGTTTTCAATAAATTGAATTCTTTAAATAGTTTTGCGCAAATATAGGACCGGAATTCGCATCATCTACGTTCACCCCAGTTTTGCAAGTATATTTAGAGAATTAAAATCTAAATCTTTTATTCTCTTCAACTAATTTCACTTTTGAAAGTGCAGGGAAATGATTTTCGATGTTATAGAACGATATTGAAAGGAATTATCATGAGAAATGTTTTCGAAAAGTACGTAAACGTGATTTTTACCTTTTAAACTGTTACAGGTATTTAATATTTTTTATTACATTCTCATCTCAATGAGAAGGTATTGGTTTTATGTGAAAAATGACATTCGCGGATTCAATCAAATGTCGACGT
>JAABKJ010011630.1:0-10703 GCA_011634705.1 Andricus grossulariae
ATAACCAAATGTTTGAATTAAAACCCAAGAAGATTAATTTTCTACCAGAAAAGAATTTTAAACAAAATATGTATATAAATTTTTAACTAAATAGTTGAATTTTCAACCAAGAAGGTTAATTTTCTACCAAAAAGAACGAATTTTTCCACAAATTACATGAATTTTCAATTAAATAGTTTGAACACTGAATGTAATTTCAGTCCAAATTAATCTTTTTTTTAAATAAATAAAAAGAAAAACGAATTTTCAACCAAGAAGAATAATTTTCTATCCAAAAAGATGAATTCTCAACAAAGTAAATACATTTATAACCAAATGTTTGAATTAAAACCCAAGAAGATTAATTTTCTACCAGAAAAGAATTTTAAACAAAATATGTATATACATTTTTAACTAAATAGTTGAATTTTCAACCATGAAGGTTAATTTTCTACCAAAAAGAACGAATTTTTCCACAAATTACATGAATTTTTAATTAAATAGTAGGAACACTGAATGTGATGTTACTCCAAATTAATCTTTTTTTAAATAAAAAAAATGAATTTTCAACTACGAAGATTAATTTTCTACCCAAAAAGAAAATAAAGACATTTGTAACGAAATATTTGAATTAAAACCCAAGAAGATGAATTTTCTACGAGAAAAAAATTTTAAACAAAATATATAAATTTTTAACCAAATAGTTGAATTTTCAACCAAGAAGGTTAATTTTTTTCAAAAATTACATGAATTTTCAACTAAATAGTTTGAACACTGGATGTGATGTTAGTCGAAATTAATCTTTTTTTAAATTAAAAAAAAAACTAATTTTCAACCAAGAAGATTAATTTTCTACCCAAAAAGAAAATAAATACATTTGTAACGAAATATTTGAATTAAAAACCAAGAAGATTAATTTTCTACCAGAAAAGCATTTTAAACAAAATATATAAATTTTTAACAAAAAAGTTGAATTTTCAACGCGAGTTCTGAATTTTTAACAAAAAAGTTAATTTACTATCAATCAGTTCAATTTTCAACAAAAGGAGTTCAAGTTTCAGTTTGAAAAATTAGTTTTTAACCAACGAAAAAAACGAGCTTTCAACTAAAATTATGAATCTTCAACCAAAAAAATTACCTTTCAAGAAAGTAGTTCAACTTTCAACCGAGGAGTTAAATTTTGAACCTAAAGAGATGAATTTTAAACAAAATACTTTATTTGAAAAAAAAAATGATTTTCCACAAAAAAAGACGAATTTTCAACCAAATAGTGGTCAAATTTTCAACAAGATAGATGAATTTTCAACCAATAATAATAATTTTCTACTAGAAAAGACAAATTTTAAACAAATTACATAAATTTTCAACTAAATAGTTTCAACAATGAATATGATGTTAGTCCACATTTTATTTGAATAATTTTTATTCACTATTTTTTTTCGTTTCAACATTTTTTAACTAAATAGTTGAATTTTTAAACCAAAAAAATCAATTTTCAACCAAAAATGGAGTAGATAAATTTTCATTCATGATTTTTTTTCAATAAAAAAACGAAATTTCTACAAAACAGTTCAATTTTGTATAAAATACTTGAATTCTATACAAATTGTTCAATTTTCAAGTAAAAAAAAAAACGAATTTTCTATAAGACTGTGAATTTTTAACCCGAGAATATGAATTTTCAAGAAAAAAGTTAATTTACAAATAGTCAGTTAAATTTTCAACAAAATAGTTCAATTTTCAGTTTAAAAAATTTCTTTTCAACAAAAAAAAATATTCAAACGAATTTTCAACTAAAATTATGAATCTTCAACCAAAAATATGAACTTTTAAGAAAGTATTTTAACTTTAAACCAAGGAGTTGAAAAAATATCGTAATTTAAAATAAAAAAAGTTGGATTTAACCAATTCAACAACATACTTTATTAAAATAAAATTATTTGTACTATTACCTGGTAGTTAAATTTTTTACCAAATTTTTCAATTTTTGAGCAAAAACTAGAAATGTTCCATGAAACAATTGCATTTTCAACAACAAAGTTAATTTGTAATCGAACAGTTTAATTTTTAACGAGACAGTTGAATTTTTAACCAAAAAAAAAGATGAATTCTTAAAGAAAAGTATTATATAGTTGATATTTTAACCAAGAAAATATTTTCGTTTTGAATCAGAAACAGTTGAGTTTAACCAAAAACGACGAATTTCGAACAAAATCGTTGAATCCTTAACCAAAACATATTAATTTTCATCCAAACAATTATATTTTCAACCAAAAAGATGAATTTTCAACAAAAAAGTACATACATTTTTAACCGAATAGATGAATTTTTAATTTAGAAGAATATTTTTCTACTAGATAAGACGAATTTAAAAAAAAATGCATCAATTTTTAACCGAATAGTTAAATTTTCAACCTAGAAGATTAATTTTCTACAAAAAAGACGAATTTTCAACAAATTATTAAAATTTCTATCTAAACAGTTTAAACAATGGATTTGATGTTAGTCCAAATTTTATTTTATTTATTTTTAGTTTCTATTTTTTTTCGTTTCTAAATTTTTTAAACTAAATGATTGAATTCTTAAACCAAAAATGGAGTAGTTAAATTTTCATTCAGGAGAATCAATTTACAGTAAAAAGAACGAACTTTCTACAAAACAGTTTAATGGTATTTGAAATAGTTTAATTGTCTACCGAATTGTTGAATTTTCAAGCAAAAAATACGAATTTTCTATAAAATATTTGAATTTTCAACCCGAGAATTATAATTAACAACAATAAAGTTTATTCATAACCAAATAAGTTAAATTCTTAAGAAACTTGTTGAATGCTTAGTTAAAAATTACTTGTTACCAAAAAAGTCGACTTTTCAAATGAAAATTATGAATCTTCAAACAAAAAAAATGAACTTTCAAGAAAGTAGTACAACTTTCAACCAAGGGTTTGAATTTTAAACCTAAAAAGATAAATTTTCAACGAAAAATATAACAGTTGATATTAAAAAAAAAAATTAATTTGAAATAAAAAAAAAATAGTTTGATTTAACCAACGATTTTCCAATAAAATATCTTAATCCTCAACAAAAATATATTACTTTTTGACCAAACAGTTAAATTTGTAACAAAAAAGTTAATTTTTAACCTAAACAGAATAATATTTAATTCCATTCCAGTTGAATTTGTAACCAAAAAAGGTTAAAATTCTACAGGAAGAGATGAATTTTCAAACCAAAAAGATGAATGTTAAAAAAAATGGTTGAATTTTCAACAACAACAAAATGCTTTAGTCAAGAATGAAAAAAAAAATCAATGAAATTGTTGAAATTTCAAGCCAATACTACGAATTTTCAACCAAGAATTATGATTGTTTAACAAAATTGTTGAATTTTGAAACAAATAATCACATTTTTAACTAAAAAAATGAATTCTTAATTTTTAGTAGACTTTTCAACCCAAGAGAAGGAACTTTCAACCAAAAATAGTTAGATTTTCGTATTGGTTTTTATTAATTCAGTTCGCATTTAAATGGAATAACGAGAAAAGAGAGAAATAGGGAAAAGTCTGTGAAGCCTGCGATAAATAAATAGGAATTTTGGTAATTTACAGACTAAGGAATAATATTTTAAATAAACATTTAAGTTCATTTTTAATAAATTAAAAATATTAGGTTAGAACGACACTATTTTGACACAATTTTTCAAATTCGTGACACTATTTAACCTATTTTTGATATCTGAAGTGAGTCCAAGGCCTGAATATTTTAAAATCATTTAAAATAATTCGAATCTTATGAACTTTTTTAAATCGATCGAGAGAAAACCGGGAATTGAAAATAATCCGTCGGGTAGACACCCTGATTATTATTTTATTAATCACTGATTGCTTTTTTTCCTTCTTTATTAACTAAACATAGAATATTTCTTTCCTCTTCCTTGTAGCTGTTGATTTTTTCAATCAAATCAACATGTTGTATGGCACAATCACTGAATTCTGCACAGAAGAAAGTTGTCCAATCATGTCGGCGGGACCAAAATATGAATACCACTGGGCAGATGGTCACACTGTGAAAAAGCCAATAAAGTGCTCAGCGCCCAAGTATATCGATTATTTGATGACGTGGGTGCAGGATCAGTTAGACGATGAAACACTTTTTCCTTCCAAAATTGGTAAGAGATACTTGAGTTTATTTTATTTTATGGATGAATGTATATTTATTTATGAAATCCTTGAAAATCCAATAAAGTTCTTTAATTTGAATTCCGTAAAATCTTTGGGAATTTCTTGAAATCTTTGAAATCCTGGTAGATCCAATAAAATCATTTAAATCTTGTGAAATTCATTGAAATCTTTGGTAATCTTACAAAATTCTTTGAAATTCCTGGAAAATTGTGAAATATCTTGAAATCACTTGAAATAATTTAACTTCTTTCGAATTCCTTTAACAATTTAAAAATAGGAATTTTTTTCTTTTTTTATGAATAAAATTTGAATTTAAAAATTTTCTAAATCTTTGAAATACGAGTAGTTAGAAATTTGTAGAAATTATTTTAAATCCCTTGAAAATAAATTAAATTTATCCTATAACATTCTTTAAAAATCCCCTGAAATTTTTAAAGTCCCATCAATTCTTTGCAATCATTAAAAATAACTTAAAATCTGTCAAATCCTTTGCAATTTTTAAAATTCCTTCATATCCCTTAAAATTATTCAAATCCGTAGAAATCTCTGGAAAGAAAATTGTATTTATTCCGTAAAGTTAAATTATACTTGATTATCAAATTTCTTTAAAAAAAGAAACGTTTTAATCCGTAGAAATCATTGAAATCCTTGGAAATCCAATGAAATTCTTCAACTGGAATCCCGTAAAATCTTTGGGAATTTCTTGAAATCTTTGAAATCCTGGGAGATCGAATAAAATCCTTTAAATCTTGTGAAATTCATTGAAATCTTTGGTAATCTTACAAAATTCTTTGAAATCCCTGGAAAATTGTGAAATATCTTTAAATCCCTTAAAATCTTTTAACTTCATTTGAATTCCTTTAAAATCTTCTAAATATTTGAAATACGAGTAGTTAGAAATTTGTAGAAATTCTTTAAAATCCCCTGAAAAGAAATGAAATTTATTCTCTAACGTTCTTCAAAAATCCCTTGAAATTTTTAAGATCCCATCAATTCTTTGCAATCATTAAGCATAACTTAAAACCTGTAAAATCCTTTGCAATTTTTAAAATTCCTTCATATCCCTTAAAATTATTCAAATCCGTAGAAATCTCTGGAAATAAAATTTTATTTATTACTTAAAGTTAAATTATACTTGATTATCCAATTTCTCTAAAAAAAAAAAAAATGTTCCAATCCCTAGAAATCCTTGAAATCCTTGGAAATCCAATAAAGTTCTTTAATTGGAATCCCGTAAAATCTTTGGGAATTTCTTGCAATCTTTGAAATCCTGTGAGCTGCAATGAAATCCTTTAAATCTTGTGAAATTCATTGAAATCTTTGGTAATCTTACAAAATTCTTTGAAATCCCTGGAAAAATTTTGAAATATCTTGAAATCCCTTGAAATAATTTAACTTCTTTTGAATTCCTTTAAAAATTTTCTAAATCTTTGAAATACGAGTAGTTAGAAATTTGTAGAAATTATTTAAAATCCCTTGAAAATAAATTTAATTTATTATCTAACGGTCTTCAAAAATCCCTTGAAATTTGTGAAATCCCATCAATTCTTTGCAATAATTAAAAATAACTTAAAATCTGTCAAATCCTTTGAAAGTTTTAAAATTCCTTTATATCCCTTAAAATTATACAAATCCGTAGAAATCTCTGGAAATAAAATTTTTATTTATTATTTATAGTTAAATTATACTTGATTATCAAATTTCTTAAAAAAAAAAACGTTCCAATCCCTAGAAATCCTTGAAATCGTTGGAAATCCAATAAAGTTCTTCAATTGGAATTCCGTAAAATCTTTGGGAATTTCTTGTAATCTTTGAAATCCTGAGAGATTCAATAAAATCCTTTAAATCTTGTGAAATTCACTGAAATCTTAGGAAATCTTACAAAATTCTTTGAAATCCCTTGAAATGTTTTAAATCTCTTGAAATCCTTTGGAGTCCCTTAAAACCGCCGGAAATGTTTAGAAAACTTTTAAAATGCCTTTAATATAAATCAAATTAAACTTATTTATTAAAGTTAAAAAAAAGGTTCCAATCCCTAAAATTTTTTGAAATCCTTCGAGATCCAATAAAATCCTTTAAATTTGGCAAATTCTTTGAAATATTTGGAAATCCTACAAAATTCTTTGAAATCCCTGGAAAATTTTGAAATATCTTGAAATCCCTTGAAATCTTTCGAAATTTCTTGAAATCCTCTGGAATCCCTTAGAATCTCTGGAAATGTTTAGAAATCTTTGAAATCCCCTAAAATATCTTGAAATGTTTCTGACGAAATCGCTTAAACTCCGTGGAAATTCTCTGGAATGCCGTAAAGTAATTTGAGATCCTACGTTAAATAATAAATAATTAAATCATCAGTTTGTAGTGTTTCTATTTTCTGCATCAAATATTTTAATATTTTACCATTAATTATTTATATACTGATTTTCTTATAATAATTTTCTATAATGATTTTTCTAGAATCGTGAAAAAATTATAAGATATTCATAATAGGAAAATTATTAGAGACCTATACGGAAAATTATGATAAATAAGGGAAAAAGTTATAATTTTCGTAAATTTAAGATAATTATAGGAAAATTCAGTTACAAATTTCGTAATTTTCAGTTACAATTACGGAATTTTCTGATACATTTAGTCCGAAAATTTCAAAACTTGTAACAAAAATGTTTTACGTTTCGAGTAACTGAAAATTACGAAACTTTTTTAGTAATCTAAGGTAAATTAACGAAATTTTCGTTACAATTTCGTAATTTTATGAAAAATTTCGGAAAATTCAATTACAAATTTCTTAAATTTAAGGCGCCGTTAAGTTAAAGCATGGAAAATTTCGTAAAATTTTCCGTTACTTTTGAAAAAAATGAAATTATGATTTTTGCTAATCTGTTTTGATTAATTTTTTGTCTTTACTAGTTTTGCCTTTTCTGTTTTTTCGGCTTCTCCTTCGAGTATGCTGTTACTATTAGTGAGTAAAGTAAGAAGTAAAATTACAAAAACAGAGTAGTAAAAACAATAATTTCATCAATTTTTTTATTTAACTGAAAAGCATACACGCGCGCTATTATTTTTTGTGTCACTCAATTTTTAAATTAAAATATTAAATTAATATTAATAGAAAATATTTTTCATAATTGATGAAACTTGATATTTTAACTTCAGAATTAATATAGAATATTTTTGTGGAATAAATAGACAATCAAACCGTTGCATTTTTGATCAAAAATGAAAAATTGTTAAAAGATTCTAAATATTGTTCAAATTATTATAATGATTTTTGTTTAAAAACACCAACTTTTTGGTGAAAGACGCCAATGTAACTAAAATTGTTAAAAAATTGTGAATCTTCTTTAAAAGCTAATGCATTTTGAATAAAAATTTTAATATATAGCGAAAAATACTATCACAATCCGAAATTGTTCAAGCTTTTAAACTTTATTATTTGAAACAAAATCATTGGATTAAATTATAATTTTTTTTCTTTAAAAATACCAATTTCCGGTTAAATACACAAACATAAACAAAAGATGTTCAAAAATCGTAAATATTCTTTGAAATCTATTTTTTTTTAATTCTAATAATTTCCGACGAAAAAGACTAACATAACATACAATTGTTTATATTTTTTATCTTTTTCGAAATCTAATGATTTTTGTGCAAAATAACCAATTTTGTGTGAAAAACGTTAATATAAACTGAAACTGTTAAGAAAATTTAAATCTTCTTTGAAATCTATATTGAAAACCGCCAGCGTAACTTTCAATTGTTAAAAAATTGTGAACCTTCGAAATATAATAATTTTTTTTGAAATTGTCGATTTCTTGTAAAAAATGCTAATAAACCGAAAAACGTAACTTGCTGAAAAATTTCTCATATTTGAAATCTAATAATTTATGATTAAAAATACCCATTTCCGGTATAAAATACTAAGATGACCTAATATTGATTAAAATTGGGAATATTTATGATAATTTTTGTTTAAAAAATAAAAAATGCTAGTTTCCGGTGAAAAAATGTAAACTTTAAGATTTTATATTAAAATTCTTGTTTGAAAATACTAATTTCCAACGAAAAGCACTAACATAGAACATGTATTATATTTACAATAATTTATTTTACAATTTGAAAGTTTAAATTTAGTCGTGCAAAAGTATTAACAAAATTTAAGATATAAAATCAAGTTCAAGTAATGAAAAGCCAGTAAGGTTTTCAACGACAATGATGGCGAGATTTTCGAGATGGAATGTTTAAAAAAAAGAATGAATATTTTGAAAAAATTATTTTATATTATAAAAAATTAGTTTTTCTTTATGAAAGCAGAGTTGAACGAGGATGAAACTCACATATTTCCCTCATGTTACTATAAATTAAAAAAAAAAAAAAATGAAGAGAAAATCAAAGCTGGCCTTCTTGAGATAATTAAAAAAATTTTAATTTCTTTAAAAAAATTGAAAGAGTGTAAATTGCAATACAAGCTGCGGCAAAAAAATTAAATTATATCAATTTGTTCCCAAGATACAACTTTTAAAAGACAATTTGCGTTAATTTTTTCATAATTCATCTAAATATTCAATATCTGGTGAAAAACAAAAAATCCTTGTATGATATTTTGCCTTGGAAAAGAATATATTTTAGTCCCAAACCTATGTCAGACTGTCCAATTTTATATAAAATCGGTCACTAGAGTTTTTGTAAAACTTGTTTTTTTTTCTGCAGGAGTACCTTTTCCGAAAAATTTCCATTCGATCGCGAAGACAATACTGAAGCGACTTTTTAGAGTCTACGCACACATTTATCATCAGCATTTCAGCGAGGTCGTCCAACTCGGCGAAGAAGCGCATTTAAATACGTCATTCAAGCATTTCATATTTTTTGTGCAGGTGAGTGAATTCGCTTTATAATAAATCAAATTTATTTATTTACAATAAAAATTTGTAATATTTTATATTACAAAAAAAATAGATCAAATGATTAAACATTAATTACAGGGATCACAGTCCGTCCCCTTTTTCCCCCTTTAAATTTTTAAAATCCTCTAAAACACCTAAAATCGAGACTCTATTTTCCCCTTTTTCCCTTTTTTACAAGGTTTTTGATTAATTAAAAAAAAATCATAAACAGATATTAAGACATTAGAAAACAAGACTGATAACAATATCAAATATTTTATATTATTTGTTATATTATTATATTTTAATATAATAGGGGAATTAATTCTTTAAAAAAATGTAGTTACTGTTATTAAATTCAAATTGAAATGCTTCAAATTCCGAATATTTTATGTAATACTGCATTTACAACCAAAAAGATTAATTTTCTACTAAAATGATGAATCTTCAAAAAAAAAGAAGAAGAAAACAGTTAACGAAGCAGTTGAATTTTCAATTATTAAGGATAAATTCTTAACGATAAATGTAATAGTTAATGTTTCAACCAAAAATACTTTAATTTTAAATAAAAAACAGTTGAATTCATAAGAATAGGACTTTCCAACAAAATAGTCGGGATTTTAACCAAATTGTGACATTTTCAATAAAAAGGACGAATTTGATACAATACAGTTGAATTTTCAAACTGAAAATATGCATTTTCAACAAAAAGTAAACTTTCAACAAAATAGGTACATTTTCTACCAAAAAAGTCCATTTTCGACCCAAAAAATGAATCTTCACCCAATAAGAAATTAATTTTTAACAAAGTAAGTTCAACTTTTAGCAAAGTAGTTGAACTTCCAAATTAAATGATGAATCTTCAACAACAACAAAAATATATTTTCAAGAAAGTAGTTTATTTTTTAGCTGAGTATTTGAATTTTCAACAAAAAAAAGATGAATTCTTAATTATAAATGTAGTAGTTGATTTTTCAATCAAAAAAGATTTGAATTTTAAATTAAAAACAGTTTTCCTTCATATGAAAACTCGTATTCATAAAAAAACGGTATTTTTAACCAAATAGTCAAATTTTCTACCAATAAAGTTACATTTTCATCTAAACAGTTGCATTTTTTACCAAAAAATATTGAATTTCTACTAAAAGACATGAAGTTTCACACCAAAAAGACGAATTTTTAACAAAATAGTTGAATTTTCTACCAAAAAAGACGAATCAGTCAAGAAAAGAAAAAATTCAACTAAATTGTTTAATTTTTTACCAAAAAAGTTGATTTTTCAATTAAAATTATAAATATTCAACTAAAAATAATATATTTTTAACAAAGTATAAGAATTTTCATCCAAAAAGATTAATTAAAAAAAAAATCAAGACAATACATGATTTTTCGACCAAATAAATTAATTTTCAACAACAAAAAAAAGATTTTTCAAGAAATTACATGATTTTTCAACCAAATAGTTGAATTCTCAACCAAAAAGATGAATTTTGTATAGAAAAAAAGCAAATTTTCAAATAAAATTATGAATCTTAAATATATTTAATTTTGAATTAAAAATAGTAGAACTCGTCGACAAAGAGACGAATTTTCAATAAAGAAAAGTTTAATCCTAAAAAAAATGGATTAATTTTCAATCAAACAGTTGCATAGTTTACAAAG